>QVNV01001252.1:0-31872 GCA_014825455.1 Pseudomyrmex pallidus | reverse complement strand
TTTTTTATTTATTTTTTTTATTTTTTAGTTTTTATTTTATTTTGTTTTATTTAATCGTGTATTCCGGATACACACGGTGAATGCTGATGTTTCACGAAACTGGCGCTTGAATTGCCGCGTGGCACAATTTTTACTCCGGATTACACATTAGCATTTACGGTAAAACGTGACTCGAGCGTTTGTATTCCGGACACGAGACCCGGCGCGATTGCAAAATCTCTCTCTTCCTCGTGTATCTTTTCTACTGAAATGTAGCGAAAATTACCGCGTTGTAAAATAATAATACAACAATTATCTCTCGTACATGTGTATACACACACGTACGTCGTATATATAGTAATATAATGTATAAATAACGCACGCGTGTTATGCGAACGGGAGAGACCGGTATGTGTGTAAAAGCACGCGGCTCGCGTGAGAAGTTAATCGGCGCGAGTTGAGAGTTCAGAGCAGGAGAAAGTCAACGAACCAATAGCGAGCGGCACTTGATTGACTCTGAATGGCACGCCGCTTTTATTACGTGCAATCGGTCATAATCCGTCTCCGTTCCCTGATGCCTCTCCGTTCCCGCGTCCTCTCCTCCGCCCCGATGTCGGCGATGCTCGATTCGTTCGTGTCGCGTCCTACATCGTGCACGACACGCAGCCGGTGGCGTGTTCAAGTATCACCGCACTATACCGTGAAGCACTACATGTCCGTAGTAGTATTTGAGTATAGGTTGAGGCACTCCGGATAGAGCGAGCCAAATTGCTATTATGTGTATCTCTGTCATTTGCCAAACGCGTGTGGACGCGCGAGGGGAGAATTATTCAATAAATTTGTCATTAAATAATAGACTGCAAAGTGAAATATTATAAAGTGCCGTGTTTTATCTCAAGTTTCCTTTTCACGTTTTTTTATATTTGAATACATGGTTGTGTGTGTGTGTGTGTGTCTCTTATATCAGAGTGTAATAACATATTTGTAAAAATATCTTTTGTATTTTTTATAGCGTGTGTCATGTATATATTGTGCTTTTTTTTTACGAGAGTTACGATTTTGAGAGATTTTACACGTGTATTATAAATAAATAACATTATAAATAACTAGTATTAGTGCGCTTGTGTAAAAGAGACGCCTCTCTGAGCTTTTTTTTTTAGATCGATATGCCTTCGAGATACACACACGCACACGAGATAGCGGTGTTAGATTCACACGAGTATACGTACATATGTATAGCTTGATAATGTATACGTTACGTTTGCGCTTTTAACAAGGACTTTGCGGGCTTTTGTGGCGCGCGTTGCGCTCGCTGCATCTTCTTTTGTAAAATGACGCGACGCGGCGCGCACACGTGCGCGTCTTTATGCGCGCACGGGGCGAGATGACGCGAGCGTCAAGGTAAACACAGAAGGTGGGTTGACATTTTGTCGCGTCTCGATTAGCATAGCAAACTGTTTTTTTCCTTTCGCATCTAATATTAGATTTGCAGCTTGCGAGCTTCTTGGCCTCGTTAAAATCCTCCGCGGAGAGAGAGAGACGCGCCCTGTTCAATTATATCTCGTGAGAGATCTTGAAACGACCTTGACGTAATCCTCGCCCGATACAAAAATTCCCGAGTTTCGCTTCTTTCGCGAGAAGTGACATCTGGTTAACAAGTTTTCGAAAGAAAAAAAAAAAAAAGAAAGTTTTACTCGCAAGAGAAAAATCGTCGTGAAAAATATTCAGAGAAAAATTGGAGAGGTGTTTTTCTCTTCAAGTTTTTGTTTGAGAAACGCTCGTCGGTGAATTCGAAACGCTTTGTTAACGCTCGCGCCGAGGCGCGCGGTGTAACTTCGCTAAACTGATACATCTATCGGTATTCCGAAATCCCATGGAAAACGGGTCGACGCAACTGTCTCTCTCATCTCGTGACTTGCCATACGGGTTACTTGATTACATTAATTTACAACCTTCCAGTCTCGCTCCAGAAACGAGTTCCCTCGAGTTTAATCGACGAGCGTTGGCAGAGCGAGCGGAAGTTGTTTGTTTGATCCTCCCGGGAAAGTTACTTAGTTACACGTCGAAGTTCGTTCGGTAACTTCGTGAAGAGTGTACTTTCGAGGCCTCTCACGCTGGCTGGCGTAGAGCGTTAACGAAGTCAGTCGGTCTGAATGCAATCTCGCGCGACCGTTAATCACACAAATCTTCCGCCTCTCTTTTAGCGATTGTGCTTGCACGGGTTTCAATTCGTTTATCTCGAACTTTTGCTCTTGATCGATCTTCGGTCTTCTTTCAATGGAACTGCGACTCGACACGAGACCACTTTGCGTTCAAATGGTTCGAGTAATTTGGCAAGAAAAAAAATTACGTATTTGACGTAAGCATACATATGTGTGTCATACGTGATAAGGCAGGACAGGTGGCACAAACGTAAAAAAAGTGACTCTTTGCGCGAAAATAAGTCGAAAATGCAGAACAGAGTTTTTTTCGTGCAAGACTTAATTCTTGAGAAAACAATCAATTTAAAATTGATGTAAATACTGTGTTTGTTATTCGATCTTTAATAATCTTGTGCTTTGTCACACGATATCGTGTGTGTTATTTTCGATAAAAACCGACTATCGTTTTAACGATAGATAAAAATTGGAGATTGAGCGAGTCAGTGATATACCTATCGATTAAATCTAAATTTACAGCTGTGTTATATCAGTCATTATATTTATAAGTCACCTAATTAGATATTCAGGTAAATTATATAGGTTACAGGCTAATCGTTCACCAAACGTGCTGTGTCTTACACTTTAAAACTCTAGCTGAAGGCATTTACGCCTATGATTCTCTCTTCTTCTTTGTAGGTTTCGTAGGAAAATGCGCGGGGCCACGCAGGTATCAAAAATTCCAAACGAGTTTCCATCTCCAGCGGTAACATTCCGCGTCAAAAGGTTCGTCGAACTGAGAGTGGGGATGGTAGTAGTAGAAAGAGAGACGTGGCGCCGAAGAGTGAGAAAAATCCTAAATTACTCAATATCGAAGCAAGTGAGAGATCGGATTTCGGAGTCAGTCGACAGTTAAACGTGGACTGAAGCGGTCGCGATCGATTCGTCACAGTGAATAATTGTGCGATTTGACGAGAGATTATCTTTCTTTTGTGTTGAACTTGGTATCTCTCTCATCAAACTTAGTGAATTATTTTCCCCACGGAAAAATTTCGGCTTTTGGTCCATCATTTTTTTCAAATTAAACTCACAAGGAGATAAAGAGATTGTTTCAACGTACGAGATGCGAACCGAGCATCTCCGATGTAGATTTTCGAATTAAATTCAATTCCAATTGTAACGCGTGTTTGCATTTAAAAAACTTGCACTTTAAAAATATTTCACGTACATCCAAAATTATAATTCCCTCCGATAAGAAAACTTTCTCTCTGACTGTGACAGCTTGGCTTTCAAATATCATCAAGTATTTTATGAGAAAAGACTGTTCTTTGTGCACGTCAATATTTGTCCGGCGTTAATTCATGAGCAGCGATTACGGCACGCAAATCGAGGTGGGTGAGAAAAAAAAACGGCGCACGAGCGGCGCAATCAATCGATGACATGTATTATGTACGGAAAGTTCTCCGGCAATCATATTATACGTAGTGCGCTTTATCGGTACGTCGTATCGTAAAGCTCTATGATGGTAGGCATGTGTGTGTCTGTCGTTTATGTTAATGAAACACGTCTGGTAAAGAGAATTTGGGGCAACCACGCAATCGGAACGTGATACTCTGAAATCACGCGATTACGAATCTCGCGAGTATGTGCTGTGTAATAGTAGCGCACGGCGCAAATCTACAAAAGCATAGTCGAAACGGCGTTAAGATCGTCGATTCGCCTATTTTTGTCGTGTCGCGCATTCTTTCGCCTCGAACAATGTAAATTATTACACATACGGGTGAGATAACGCACTGTGTCATGCGCGTTTCTCCGTGTTCGTTCGTTGTTTGCGTCAATTGAGTGACTCGCCTGCGTCTCGACTGCGTATCTGCATAACAACAGACAATGACGATAACGTTAACTCCGAAACGTCGTGTACGTATACGTTCGAGAAATGCAAAGTGCAATAAACATAAATTTACATTCAAGGTTTTTCTAGCAAATATTACGGCGGATGGATTTTTATTACGTTCGCGCGAGCGTTGCTTTTTTTTTCTCCTCTCGCAAAACTTCCATTCCGTTGCAAAGAATCCTCAAAGCAAACTTCGGACTCAATAATATCGAATAAAGCTGACATTGCCGGCGGAAAGATGAGTCACGCAGTTATTATTATGTTTCACAACTGCGTTGTGTATTTGTACAATTGTTACGTTCAATTTTTACGTTGACAGACTCAATATAATCGATGTCTTTTATTAATACATATCTTCCCCGGTCGTGTCGGGAAACGACGCGTTATCACATCTCATTTTTCCTCCGGCTTCCTAAATAAATTTTCCTCTCATTCGATTGTGAAACGACGCGATAACGGTTATCATGTGAGCGAGGTCTAAAAGAAAGATACGCAAAAAAAAGAGTTTCTTTTTTTTCCTCTTTACATCATCACCCTCGAGCGATGAGAAATTGTTATCTCGTAGCGATAAGTGGCGAAAGTGATTGGCAGTATTGATTGAAGTAGATATCTTATGTCCCACAGAGGAGCATGACAATGCCATGGAACAATTTCCTCACGATGGCGCCGCCCGGGGCGGGAAGAACGCACGGGGCACCGCCATCGCATTCGGGATTGACGGCACACGGTCATCACGGCCATCCCGGTGGTCCGCCGGGCGCGGTAACGACCGGCGCCGCGCATCCCGTGACCGTGGCGCAACAGCACCGTGAACGCGAGGAACGGGAGGCTCTGGAACGTGAACGGGAGCGAGACGCCCGCGAGCGGGAACAGCGCGAACGGGAGCGTGAACGAGAACACATGGCTGCGGCCGAAAGACTGCACCGAGTCGAGGCCAGAGATCACGTTGCCGCGCAGCAGAGGGCCGCCTACTACGCGACCACTGCGCCGCAGGCTCAACAGGTACGTTGTTTTTGTGTCAGCGCGAGTGATACATCGTATAATCGCTGCTTCTGAACGGATCGATATTTGTTTTTTCTTCTTTTGTTGTAGGTTTCTCGACCTTCTAGCGTGCCCGGGAAAGTGGAATATCCGCCACCGCCAGCGCACTCAAGAACGTCGAAGTCGTCGCTGCCAGTCGGCGTTCACGAGAAATCGTCGGTGGTGGGTCCGACGCACAGCTCGCTGCCAAAGGCTGAGCCGAACGTAAGCATGTTTACCATCCCCTACTTGGCAGAAATAACGCCTCAGACGCAATATCTGAAGGAAAATGTCTTCACGAGAAATAAATTACCGGAAAAGTCACTATCAAGCAAGAGCGGACTTTCCGGAGGCCTCGATAGGGAACACCATCCCGGTAGAGAGGTGTTACAAAATCCGCCCTCCTTGTTGTCGGACCACAAAAGCTCGGTGATCGTGAAGAATGAGGGCAGAGAGCTGCCGAAGGCACCGGTGCAGCAGCACTCGTCCAGCCCAAAGATAATGTCTTACCTGAACGTCCAGTCTCAGCACAAGTCGTACGAGTACAGGAGTCCAACACAGAGTCCGCATCTACATCCTACGCATTTAGACAGTTTACAGACAGCAAAGAATATCCCGCCGTCCGCGAGTCATCATCGAAGTAGCGGTGGCGCGCCAACGACAACAACGCAACTATCGAGTTCGCACGGTCATCCACCGCCGCCGCCTCCGGCGCCGGCGTCGGCGCCGGTCCAAATCTCGCACAATCCCCGTCAGTCCCCGCACACACAGGCGCAGCATCCTCATCAACCACCGCCACCACCGCATCCCTCGCCACCCGATCCGCGTTATATCAGCAGGCCGGATCCCACGATCGCGTACGGCCCAACCAAGTCCACGTATCCGTATTCTCATTCGCATCCGCCCACGGCCTCGCCAACGGCGTCGTCTCACTATGCTGCGCCGCCACCGGCTGGCTCCAAACCGAAAGTCAGCAGTCCGGCGCCACCGCACATCTACGGCAAGCCTAACTCCGGCATCATGACCGGTACGCCAGTGTGCCGTGCCTCGGAGCCGCCTGTCGCAGCGCCGATACCGTTGACTTCAAAGGCCGGCAGTTCGCCTTACCAGCAAGTGCCTCATCATCACGGGGCGCCGCCGACGCCACTGCCGCTGCCGCCGCCTGCGCACAGCAGTCGGTCCGTCTATGATAGTCGCGCTGGCTTCGTTGGCTCGTTACCGGGCGCGAAGCTGCCGTTACCGCCGCCGCCGTTGCACAGCTCGCCGCCCACGGCTACCTCGGCGCCGCACTCAAGGTCGATCGCCCACCCTGCTCATTCGGCACATCTCAATACAAATCCTCATCAACCTAGCCAAACGATGCAGCAGCACACGCAATCTCAGATCACTACGGCCTTCCAAACGCAACCGCTTGATCTTGGACCTGTGGAGAGATCGGGCTCACCGAAGAGGAAAGCGCCAACACCTTTATCCGATACGATCGGCAATCAACCTGTATCTTTAGAAGTTTGTAAGAAACGAAGAACTGAAGAACCACAACCGTTGTCTTTGCAATGCGTTGGTTCGCCCGTTCTGTCCAGGGTGAGCGAGCCAAGCCCGCTTATCGCTTCGGCCGCAACGTCTATCACTACCGTCGTGAACACCGCGGCGTTGTTAGCGCAACCGAATAACAATCAGACGCAGGAGCAGCGCACGGTGACGGCGGAGAGTCCAGCGCCGAGAACCGCCAGCGGCGACGGATCTGTGCGACCTGCTAGCACCGGCAGCGTATGCTCGTTGAATCCAACGCCGGTCAGCGCGGCACCGAGCCCGGCTCCAATAGCGAGCCCGGCGCCATCGACGGCACCTAGTCCGGCACCAAGCGCGCCTGGAACACCCGCCAAGGTAAACACCAGCATGGACAGCGAGAAGTCCAACAGTCCAGCGCCAAGGCCGCCCAGCAGCACTAGCTATCCAGTGCACAAGCTCAAGAAACAGTGGCTGCAAAGACACTCGAGGTGCGCGGACGGCACCGAAGATACGAGCGGCAGCGCTTCCTGTGTCACGTTACCTTTGAACATTTCTCGTGAAACGAACAACAAGGACAGCAACAGCACGTCGTCGAATAATAGTAGTGCACCGACCACCTGTCTACCTAGCGCGGTTAACTCGATTCAGAATATCGGTAGCATGGCTGTGAATAGCATCAACAAGAGTAAAGTCACTGGTAAGAGCGGTCGGAAACCGGCTAACAAGGAGTCGTTAAACGGTCACGCCACCGATACCAGCAAAGCTGCGCAGGAAGATTCGTCTAGCAGCGACCCGGAAAGGAAGTCGCCGCCTAAACGCAAACCACCCAAGGTATCTATTCATGCAAAGCGTGTCGTAGAAATGTTGGTCGTTAGAAGTTACGTTAAAAGTAATTTCTGTTTATTTTTAATATATATTTGCATCTGTGCAATTCGTGCATGTATATGCACATGTAATATGAGTAGTATTACGTGGTATATAATTCCTCGAACTTGATTAAACAACAACTTGACAAAATAAAACAATTTAGATTTTATATAAAAAAAAAAAATAAATAAAATCTTTGTTGATTTTATGTTCAACGAATAACATGTATATCTTGTGTTTTAGCTCTGTTTTGTTTCAAAATCTCTTTTATGACGTTTCAAATATGATATTGAAGATAAATTTATCATCCCCGTACAGAAACAATCAATTTCATCTGTGTGCGCGCGCACACATTTACATAATGTGACTTCCGTATTTCACAAGTTCACATATAGCTAACCTTTGTCTCTTATTTTTTTGTAGAGAAGTTTGTACCACGTAAACATGCCATGTGTGTTAATTTGTAATGTTTTGTAGATAGAAACGTGAGAGAAGAAGAAAGAGTGTGTGTGATGTGTATATATGTGTAGTTCATTTATCGTTTGCTTACTTGAATCTCGTTGTCTCCAAAGGACACGTTGCACATTACACAAAACCCAATAGCAAAACAGCGTGATCTAGAGATTTTTTTTCGTTGTCTCATGTGATTGGTTTGTGCGCAACTGCAACATGTGTGTCCTCCCTTAGTTCTTACCAAGAAATTGTCATTGTAAATATATATATATATATATGATAAATGTTTGACAACATACAATAAACTAAAAGTTACTAATTGAGAATGCAATAATTACATATTAAAGTTTTGGCTTTCAATTATATAAACTCGGAGGAAAACTTGAAACAAGTGGTATTCAAAAAGTCTGTTTTTTTTCCCTGAACTGACTGCACTAGTTCAGAGTTTATCTTTTTCCTTCTAATATGTGTAACAAAAGATAAACTCTGAACTAGTGCAGCCAGTTCAAGCATCGTTCTATCTTTATTCTTCGTTAAATGTAGAATAAAGATAGAACAATGCTTCGAAACATTTGCAGCGAGACTTTGACCGCACCCTAAGTTTAGAAAACATTAAGATTCGAGAACGATAATTTTAAACACAATTAAACAAAATTAAATATCAGGATAGTATTAAAAAAAAAACGAATATAAACAGCTTTACATCATCACGTGGTTGTTATTGCAACGTTTTTCAAACTAATTATAATGTGCATATGTACGTAAAAAAATTCAAATATTTCGGTTGAAAAGTCGGTACTTGATTTTTCGGTTAGATTTTTCAACGCGTGTTGCGCAGTGGTCAAGTTCAAATACTGCGCAGGAATGCGCCATTTTCTACGCGATGCATGTATGAATCACACAAGCCAACGGACATTGCACGAGCGCGTTTGTCACGTATCCAGAATAAGCGGTTGATTTATTCATTCTCACGCAAGATTCGTTTGAATAAAGTCAATTATCACTCGTGAATAAAAGTCTCGCAATGGCCGAACACTGCAGAGGGGTAAATATCTTTAATTTTTTACGAATTTCGTCATTCGTCTATTGTCGCGTGCGCGACTTAACCTCTATTCGTATAGCGTGGGTCGAAAAATTTGCAAAGTAGTTTCGATCTTCAGCTCATCGATCGACATCGATTGACATCGTTGCATGCGTTTAAGATTACAATACTAGAATAATGAATTTTTAAAATTTGATTCAATATTTATGCAAATAAGTATACACACATGAATGTTACATCAGATATTTCATATGCAATTTTTGTAAAAGAGTATTGAAGAGTACATAAGGAATAAGAAAACTTGGATAAAATCTTTTTTAAAATCCTGTATCAAAACGTAATTGTGTAATTCTGCTTTAACTTGAACACAGTTCTCGGAGTTGCATGATATAACATCACCTGTTGCATTGTTGTACAAGCCAAAAAAGTAATATGAAGTTACCAGAAAACACTCCAGTATGTGAGCATTCCAGAGTTAATATTTTTAAACCTGACTTTAAAATAAGGTTTTATAAGATGTTTTGAAGTAAAAAAAAGAAAATTATAATTTTCAAGTAAATAGTAGTTTTCTTTGTAGATGTGATGAAATGTACAAATGCGTGATAAAATCTAAAATACATTGTGATGCTTATTTTTATTTACTATAGCACTGTGTAATTCTTAACTGCTTAGAGAGTTAAGTAGACTTTTTAAGTATAGATTTTTAGATTTATATAGCGGATAGTAGCGCTGGGAGCAGTAGTGTAGCCGATTAGTAGCTTCGGCTAGTAGATGCGGCAAGAGCATGAACTTCCTGACTACTTAATAATCTGTACCCTGTGGTAGGTAAAACGAAAGAAGGGAGCCCCACGGAGGCAACAAACAGCCGCCGAAGATCAGCGGAGGCGAAAAGAAGACAAGCAGAGTAGCAGAGCTGGTGCAGGCAGCGAGTCCAGCAATGAGAGCGAGGCAGGCTCTGCGAGTGACACCAGCGAACAGTTGAGCTCTATCCAACCAACGTCCAGGGTTCGACACACTACGGCTAATTCCAACAATTCGTCGGGAAACGGTTAGTTAGCTTCTTGTAAATGGACTTCCCGTCAGGTGAACTAACTATTCACTTGCAGGGTAAGTGGTCCGTGTTCCATGATCGTACGATTATTCCTTTTCTAGAGCTTGTACGAGAACTCGAGAATTAAGAATGACAAACAGATCACGCATATTTGAATGTCGTAAAATCGTGTACTTTTGTTTAAAAGATAAATGAAAATTTTAGAAGCTATTGGAAAGATCTTATATATTTTGTTTTCGAGTTCATCACTTGATTCGAGTCAACGGCTGCGTTCAGTGGATTCAACAGTTGAGACATTGTTTTGCAGTTACTGTCTGTGACTAGCATGTACTTTTACATCTGCAACAGATTTAGAAGAATAGGCGTATCACAGACAATGAGCAGAAAGTGATGTCTCAATTGTCTAGTCTGTTGAAGTACAGCCAATATTCGATCTCTCACGCACTTACCCTGTTCCTTAATTATATCATTACGCTAATGTACACATATAGTTAGTATGTTTATTATCATTTAGACATGATGGCATATATAATTAATTGACAACGTGATATAGTATTACGAGCTTTTTAACACTGACTTGCACTAATCACGTAAAGATCGTAGCAACATAGCTTGAACTTTTTTGATGAAGCGAGATATAACTATATTGTACAGGAAGTAACAAGGAACCTAGGAAACGTGGCAGGAGACCAAAGACTACGAAAGGTAATGATGTAGGAGGCGATGATCAACAGCCTCGTCAAAAAAAGGAACGCAGAGACGACAGCTCGAACGGAGGTAACAATGGCCCGGGTGGCAGTGGCGAACGTCCCTTTCGCAAACCACCAGTTTCGCAATTGAAAAAGACCGGTGAGAGTTTTTTGCAAGATGGCGCCTGTTTCGAAGTAGCTTCGAGGCTGGCCAAGTGCCGTGAATGTCGATGGATGCCGCACCAACGCTCCAAAAGCCTTTCCCAAAACATCTTCTGCAGATTTTACGCGTTTCGCAGATTGCGCTACACCAAAAACGGACAATTGGCTATAGCAGGATTCAGTGATCCGCACAAAGATGCGTCTGAGGTAAATTATTCTCGCAAGAGTCTATCAAAACAACTTTGTAATAAAAAAAAAAAATAAAAAATAAAAAAAAATTGCAATTTTCTTACGCAACAATTACACAATGTTACAGGAAGATCTTCGATTATGGTTACCAGGGAAAAGTAATCAAGAGACGGAAACAGACGACAAGTCGGACAAAAGTGAAGACCGAGAAGACCTAGATTTGGAAATGGCTCATCGTCTGCTACAGCAAGTTGGCGATCAGTTCTGTGATCTTTTACATCAAGAAAAGGATGCTCTTCAAGAACATATGGCTGAAGGTAAACATCTTGTTTTTAGATTATATAAAACACATTTTGCGACAGCATATATTGGCAAACATTGAAATTTCATCTTTTTCATACTAATTTTAATGCAAATATCATCAATGTAAATAAAACCAACAACATGCACATATACATAAATAATTGCATGTGCTATTAGGACCCTTTTATTATTAATAGTCAATTATTATTAATTTGTCAATTTACATGTGATTTTTTAACATTCATTCTCGAAATTAATAACAATTTTATACACATGTATATATACGCAACAAAAGAAATATATGGTTACACACATATGATCTATATCATTTTGTTCTAAATATATTCCAGTGTGATTTACGTTTATAACACACACATTTAAATAAGCTGCATGGTTGCTTGCATAATTTATTTTGTTCGCATGTTTTTAACGCTTTGCGCATCGATTATGGTTACCTTTTGACAGCGAGTTCGGGAATTGTAGACGGAACGGTAGCGTGGAAACGAGTGATCATGGGTGTTCGTGAGATGTGCGACGTATGCGAGACTACCTTGTTCAATTATCATTGGGCTTGCGCCAAGTGCGGATTCGTCGTGTGCATCGATTGTTACAAGGTGAGATGTCCCACTGAATTATTTCTTTTAAATGAAATGCTAAATATTCTTTTATTAAAATGATGGAAAAACAATTTGATCATATATTTTTTGATGAAATATTTTTACGAGCTTTTTAACACTGACATGAATACGAAGAGATGAAGGTCTTTTTTCAAAACTAAAAAACAAAAGCGTATATTCACGGAATTTCAAATTAACATTTACACAGGGACGCAAAAATGGCACGATCAAAATCTGGGGTGAAAGTGGCAAGGATCGGGACGACTTCTCGTGGCTTCTCTGCACGAACAAGCAGGCGCACGAACCAGAGCGATTGATGCTCACGCAAATAATCGCTGGTGACAGTCTCTTGCGTCTGGGTCAACGTTTACACGAGAGTCGCGCAGAATGGGGAATCCCGCAGCACTGCGCTTGCTCTCTCGTAACTAGAACGTCGTGCAACGAAATTCTACGAAATTTAATCAAAGGTGATTCTGTGCCCGTTCTTAATGGAAATATAAAACAAGAACTGAAGGAGGAGAAAAAGATAAATGAGTCCAACGGCGCGTCCGAGAGCAAGACTAACGGCGAGGACAAAAACTCGCCGTTAAATTGGCTGGCAGATGTGGCGTTGCAAAATCAAGACAAGAACGACAGCGGCTCGGATTCGGACTCTGACGAAGATCGCGAGGGTAACTACTCGACATTGCGAGAATTGCTCACTAAATCGAACAAGGCGAATGGTAGCGGCGGTTCCAGATCTAATTCACCCACGAACAATACGGGCGCGAATACCACTGGCGCTAGCAACAACTCTATGCAGAATAACGTCGCCAAATCTGGCAAGAAGTCGAAGATGGACACGCTCGACGAGGTGATATCCAGCGTAATCGAGCATCGCGTAAAGAAAGAGAAGGATAGCGGATTGGACGACGAGAAGCCTCGGGAACTGAAGCACTTTGTACGGCGTTATAAATGGACGCAGCCGGGCCGAGAGCCATTGCCAATCAGAATCATGACTCTGACCGAGAGCAAGAGTCTCTACCCAGATGTGCCGCACTCGTGGTTGTGCGACGGCAAGCTGTTGAAATTGAACGATCCCAACAATCCGAACAACTATCGAATATTCCAGGATCAGTGGAAACGAGGACAGCCGGTAATCGTGTCAGACGTCGCCAAGGCGTTGGATGTGAATCTCTGGCATCCGGATTCGTTCGCACGCGATTTTGGTGATGAGAAAAACGATCTCATCAACTGCATGACCGGAAACCTGGTGCCGAATCAGCCAATGCGCAAGTTCTGGGAAGGATTCGAGAACTTTTCGAAACGTCTCAAAGACGAGCGCGGGAATCCAATGCTGCTGAAACTCAAGGACTGGCCACCGGGCGAGGACTTTGCCGAACTGCTGCCGTCGAGATACACGGATCTGATGAAGGTTCTTCCATTATCCGAATACACACACAGAAATGGCAGGTTGAATCTCGCTAGTCGTCTGCCCAATTGTTTCGTGAGGCCGGATCTGGGTCCGAAGATGTACAACGCTTACGGTTCCGCTCTTCATCCCAACAAAGGCACAACTAATCTACATCTTGATATTTCCGACGCCGTGAATGTCATGGTATATGTGGGAATTCCAAAGGACGCTGACAGCGACGAGCACATTAAAGGTACGTATCTACATCTGCGAGTTTAATCACGTAACTAATTAACCGAGATTGCATAAATTCATACAGTACGCTTTTTTGGAGGATAACTAGAACTCATTTCATTGAAATGTTTCTTGTTGCAGAAGCGTTAAGAGCGATAGACGAAGCAGGCTGTGATATTCTGACGCGTCGACGTGTTCGCGATCGTGGTGAGGCACCCGGTGCTCTGTGGCACATTTATGCGGCGCGCGACGCAGACAAAATCCGAGACCTTCTGAATGCTGTTGCCTTAGAACGCGGAGCTCGTTTGGAGCCACATCACGATCCCATACACGATCAAAGTTGTTATCTTGATGGGCCTTTACGGGAGCGATTGTACCGAGAATACGGTGTCGAAGGGTAAGTGTATCCTCTTTCACGTATGATCTTTTTGTCAGATAATTAAAATTGACATTGATTTTTATTGGATTTATTTATAATTTTAACAATTTAATATTGTTTTTAAATTTTTAACATATGTTGTTCAATATTTTATTGCAGATATGCCATTGTTCAGTGTTTGGGCGACGCAGTATTCGTGCCAGCTGGTGCGCCACATCAAGTCCGTAATCTTCACAATTGCATAAAAGTGGCCGAGGACTTTGTATCGCCGGAAAACGTTTCGCATTGTTTCCATTTGACGCAAGAATTCCGTGCGCTTTCCGACACGCACACCAATCACGAAGACAAGCTCCAGATCAAGAATATCATTTATCACGCCGTGAAGGACTCTCTGACTGTTTTAGCCAATGTCAAAGAAGAAACTCTCGCCAAACTTGCCAAGGCCAACAACGAGACAAAGGTGAAGGAAGAGACGTAACCTTAAAATCGCAAGAAAACAAGAAGATGAAATTCTCACAATTTATCCCTTGATTGGGATTGACTGTCTCGTCGAAGGACAAGAAGAATAGCCGTTGCCGGTGTTGCTCCCTTCAGCTGACGAGACTTGGAGGATTTGCAGAAGATGATCGCGCCTCGGCCGCGAAAAGATTGTCGCGGGAGGTCCGGAAATATGTTGTGATATTGACGACTAATCGGGGTTTAAATTCACGATACATTGGCTGAGCCAATAAACCATTAGCTTTCTCATTGTTTCATCCGATTTCTCCTATATGCACAATACTTTTTTTGCTCTCCCGCGTTTTATCCCCGAGATAGGCACCCGTGGACATGAAGTCCGACGAGATCTACTACGATTGAACTACTACGAAGAAAACAATTGTGGGCTGGATCGCGCTTAGGTAAAAAAAAAAAGAAAAACGCCGCGTCCATTAATATTGTGATAACAGAAGGACTTTGGATTGTATACATTATTTGTAATTAATTATATTGTGCCTGTATCCAATACACACACTGTCTATATTATATAAATGTAGATAATTGAGATATTGTGTAATGAATTTTTGCTAGCAACTATCGAAAGAGGAGAGTGAGAGAGAGAGAAAGGAAGAGAGAAAGAGAGAGAGAGAAAGAAAAAAAAGAGTTGTCTAGAACATACCTTTGTGCAATTAGATGTTGTTGATAACCAAATTATTCTAGCTGAATCAGCGGTAAATGTGAATTCATTTATTCGTGTGCTCTGGTGATCTGGTGCTTTCGGTATTTCGTCAAAGCCCCGGCCAGAGATAGCCGATACGTATTCGCGTTTAGGTTTCTTATTATTGTTCCATGCGACAGACTGTAAGAAATATGAAACACTGCCTAATCGGTTCGACGACAATGAAAAAAAAGAAAAAAAAACGACAAATCTTTCTCGCACCTTAAGTAGGCCATTTGTATCGTTCGCGCGAAGCGACACTCTTTGCGAAGACGTATTATTCTGCAACGGCGACGTATGTATCGGTTATTATGAGCGGCAGGGGTGCTACAAGTTTTGTATGTCACTTCGACTATAAATAAGGCTATCGGAACCAAAAAAAAAAAGAAAAAAGAAAAAAATAACTTCTTCGATATTAACTTTCCGAAATACAATGTGACGGATATAATGAAATAGACCGTCGAATTATAAACGTGTGTTTCATTGCTGTCGTAACCCAGTGACTACCCTGCGTGTAACAAATAGGGATACTAAGAAAATAAATGTTATTTTTGTCAAAGCATATTACAAAAGCCATCTGTGTCTGATTGATAAGAACTGAAAAAAAAGACAGCGTTAATGTAACGATAATTGTATTAATGTATCGAGATGCTAACTGGTAAATAAAAAATTGTTTGTGGTGACACTTGAGAAAAAATAAGAAAACAAAAATAACAACTTTCGAAGTGCCAATGTTGAAGTTAGATGACGTGACATTTAAGTGTGCGCGCGGGGTTGTGTGTGTCGTTTACGCGTAGGTAGAACAAAAAGGAAGAAAAAAATGATCGCGCAGAATGCGCAGAGATGACAGGCCGAGTTCCTATCATTTCGTGATGATTTGTGCAAACGACGAGAAGAGCGTTTCCCGTCTTTCGCACCGTCATTGACGATTCGAAATCTGCTGTTACTTCCAATTTTACTTTAATTTTCTTTGTTTTTTATTTTTAACATGCATAACTGGAAGAGGATAGGATGAAATAAACTTTTTCTCGATTTGCGTTCAAGTATTTATAAAACGCGACAGCTGACGACAGCAGGTCTCGGATCGAATATAGCGTCGTTATGCGCCATTCTCGCGCCGATCAATGTGGTCGTCTATTTACGGCTGATATAAATGACAAGATGTAAAAGCAAAAACAAAAAAAAAACGGATTGAACACAGAAGGAAAAGAATAAAAAAAAAAAACAAAAAAAAACACTGGCATCCTGGAATCCGCAATTTCTTTGATCTCAACATTCGTCTAGCATACAACGACTTGATTAAATATTTAACGAGTAAATTTTTAAATATCTTAGTGTTGATATAAGTAATGATTATACATATATATATATATATATGGGAATTGTGTAAGCTATGAAAAAAAAAAAAACCAACAATAACAAAAAGTACTAACTCCACAACGCGGCGGTGTATAAAGTTCTATAGAAAAGACGTATTTCTGTGTATTATTGCTGCAGACAAGACGCTATTGTTTGTTCTCTTGCTACGTGTATATGTATATATATACATACATTTATATACATCCGTATATATGTATACAAAAAAAATACATATAAATACGAGAGAGAAGGCGAAAATAAAGTCTAGGACTTGTAACACTAAGGAAGAGTACACACGACCTTTACGAGACACGAAAAAAAAAACTACACCTTACACGCATAGGTAGACAGTTTATTATGCCATTATTATAATTATTACATTATCATTATATATAATTATACGGAATTATTACGAAAAAAAATACGATATTTAAATGTTGCTAAATATGCCGAGAAGAGTACGAGCACGAGCGTGCGAGTGTAAATCATTAAAAACAAAAAAAAAATACAGAAGAGATTGAGGGAGAATTTAAACATGCTTTAGTGAGCGAGAAAGAGAGAAAAAGAGAAAGAGTGTGTGTGGATGAGAGGAGAAAGTGTTGTGTGTTGCATGCGTGATGGTGAAAAACCGGTGAAAATGTGAACAGAACGAGAGAGAACCAAGGGCCGTGTATTGGGGGCGGAGTGGAATGGATGGTATAAAAACTATGTACAGATCTTCGAAAAATCCAACACAAGATATATTATCCCATCCCTAAAAAAAAAAAAAAAAGTCCCGCGCAACCTACAACCCTTCTATGCCCCGCTCCTACAACCACCGGCCGCCCCCAGTCATAGCAGTTATGAACCGCGGGCCGGCAGGTCTGAGTATAATTTTTTGTACTGTGTAAATGTAAGAACATACGTTTGAATAAGAAAAATGTTTATATTACAAAAAAAACGTCGATGTTTTTAATTGAATTAACGCGCCTCCCAACCCCCGAGATATCCGTCACAGCGATATAATTTTAAATAAACTTTCCTAGATTATAGAGACACGAGTTTTTATCAATTTGCAAAAATTCACTTGACTGTTTCCTGTGTGATTCACAATAAAAAATATTTACATCGAGCGGAAATCTGTTAGGAAAAACAGGACAGTGAGAAATTGATCTTAATTAAGAGAAATATGCAAGCAAAAACACTTAATTACACATCGAATCGTTTCTCACCTGTCAATCAATATTTCTTTGTGTACTTACTCATTATTGGAAAAAATGTAAAGTCGTATTCTCGCACACACGTCCGATAAATCAACACAATCTACGAGCATGTTCAGCAATGAGAAAAACATTTAATTGAGTATACTCAGGTACGTATGTACAAAACATTTAATTGAGTATACTCAAGTATGTATGTCTGTATGTACCTACATCCAATAAAAAGTTGCATTCCAAGCGTCGATGTTATTGCGAATGAAGATATTAGCGCCAATACGTACGCGCTAGATCGTGTCACACACACAGGCGATAGCACATGTGATATTTAAAAACACCGCATGTCCTTATTTATTAAATAAAGATTGTGTACATATTTGTGTCGCTTAAACAACGCGCGCGCGAGCGAGTTCTAGACTACACGCAAGAGATAACGCGGCGCGGTGAGACACGCGTGCGCGGATTTCAAGATGGCGGCGCGTGCGTCGAAGGGAAGAGGATCGGGGCCGAGGCGAAGCGTGTGTCACAATCGCGTCTGAGTGGCTGCGGTACGGGACAATGGGCGCGCGCCGGGATGATTTATTGTTTGTCGCTACCGCTCGTCGTCACCACCACGGGTGGTAGTAGTGTCCTCTGAGAATCTACTCGTCTTGAGGGGGTTAGTCGGGAGAGGAAGAGAGATACGCGCCGGGCGACGGCACGACGTGACGAGCGATGTTCGCACCCGTGGATAGACGTACGCGGCGCCGGGACTGGGAATAACAAGTAACACGGCCGCGCTGCGCTTGCTTCTGTGCTACACAACTCGGGCATGTCAGTGTGTTGAGCCAAAATGGCAGCCACATTAACCGTCGAGCAAGAACAAGTGAGTAAATCTGTGCGCGTCCCAATCTCGCGGTGCGGAATATCTGGAGAGAGGAACCTTTCCGCGGAGGGAAAGGGCCCCGCGAAGAGACAAACGCGGGGGTCCGCGCGCGCGCCAAGATTTTCCGCGTCTTCCCCCGTGTGGCCCTTCGCGAGAACAATCTCTCTTTCATGTTTTTAATCGCGACAATGGGGGAAACGACGCGCGGTGTGAAATGCGCGATGCGTGCGACACTTCCACTACCTGTTGTAGCACCGATGATCGAACGAATTTTTCTTATCGGTCGCGATCTTCTCGGCTTATCTGTCGCTCTCGCGCAAAAATTGTCGCAATCGATTCGGCGGTGGTATTGCGAGCGTAAAAAGTACTTGCGCGCTCGCAAAAATGTAAACATTTATTCGCGTCAGTACTCTCGCGCGTTATCATCTCGCGCTCTCTTTCTTCGGGAACGCGATAGCGATCGTAAACACGCCACGGAAATCGTCATCTCTTTCCGAGACGTTTTAAATGTCGCAATTCGTATATCCGCGTATCGGTGATTCGATGACGATCGAGAGATCAACAAATCGCGCAGGCTGACGCACGGGACGAATTGATCGTCGGTGCGATCTCTCTCTGTTTTTTCCGCCGGAAATATACCAACGGTTTTTAACGAGGCGCGATGTCAATAACGAGCCGTGTTTCCGGTCCTTTCGGTGCCACCCACGCGTTCTGATTGGGAAATTTCGACTATTTTAAACCGGCTATCGAACGGCGCGCGGCCCGAGTCGATAGCGCGGTGACGCCGATATGTGCGCGTGCTATTCCTGTGTGCGCTTCCGCCGCTTAAAAATTCACATCGATGTATAATACCCGGTGAGTCGTTCAAATGCTACGCGAAAGATAAAAGTACACGGTCGAAATATAACGCCATAACAAATTCTTATTAGCTCGTCGATGAACAACTTGCGCGCGATAAGGTTTCTTCTAATTTCTCGCGTAAATAAGTTGAGACACAAACTCGGAGAGATCTTAGAATTACAAAGTGTAAAGCCTATGTCACACTACGGATTGGGATTGAGATTGGATTGCAATTTGACCAATCAGAAGAAAGAAAACCAATCCTTAATTTACTGATCTTTGCTCTGAATGGCCAAATTGCAATCCAATCTCAATCCCAATCCGTAGTGTGACATAGGCTTAAATCGATTAAGTTTACAGAATTTCAAGAAGTTTGCAGAGAACAACGCACAGTTTGAAACTGTTTAACGCCGACGGCGGCGTCACAATACACGGATAATTTCCCCCGTAACAAATTCTCGATTACAGAAGCAAACTCGTTTTAAAAACTTCGCCGCCGAGAGAGAGAGAGAAGCTTCCTCCCGTAACGAGAATTTCCAGCATATCGATTTGCGGTGTTAAATTTCCGTCTGGCGCGGAGCTAACATATATTTTTAGCGAACGAGCCCCTCGTTAAACAACGGGTAGATAAATAACATTAATCGCGTTTTAATAAAAACGGTCTCCTCTATTTTCTCGTTAAGGATCGATTACACGGCTTTGAGATTAATTAACACCGCGCTAAAACGATCCCTTGACCCTTTCTGTGTCGACGCAGTCATTCATCTGAGAAACTTGACCACTTGACCGTGGTTTAATGTGTTGTAATTCTCGTGTAATATCTTAAAGGACAGCAGACATTCATGCAAAAAGTTCCGGAAACGAAGTCGGTCTATTTCAGACTTTTTTCTTGTAACATCAATAATCTTAACACACACACACACACACATTACAATATTAATAATTATTATACACTGCATCCGTCATTGCATTTTGTTTGTCACATTTTGTGGCGTGTGTAAAAATTTGTTCTTTTTTTTCTTATTACGATAGAAATGTTTAATAAAATTATTTGCGCGTTCGGCCTCACTTGAATTCAACCTCACCGAACCGGTAAATTCGTCCGATGGCGCGTAGCGGAAAGGAAATAATATCGCGGTGAAACAAATATACCGTTTTGTTCGTGTCGCGTTCGTTCGTCGTTTGTGCAGCGCGATGAAAATGCGCGTGCGATTCGCGCATTAAAAACAGCTGCAGAGAAATGTATATCAAGAGAGTTTGTGGTATTAAATTCCTCGGTTCTCTCTCTCTCGACGCACATACACACGCTTACACACATACACACGCACACACATGTCGACCTATACCACTTACCGTGCCGGTCCCCGCCGGCTGCTATACAGCGGAAATGGCCGGTGGGGAGGTAGCCGGACACCGGAAGTTGTATCGGCAATATAGCCGGCGCGTGTGTACGCACACGAATACACGGCACCGTCGTTGCCACGGTCATTGCACGTTTTAATGGTGTAAAAATGATATCGCGGCCATTATGCACGACCGACGATATCGGCAATTACTGTACGTTGTCATTTCTTCGTCTCTTTTTCTCTCGTCTCGAGCGCAGCTCGATATAATTTCGATACTTTCTTCGCTCGATACGTACGTGTGTGTGCGCGCACGGAGAATTCCGGGAACTTCGATTGCCGGAAATAAAAGCGCTGTAATTTTCAATTGCGAGTTCGATTTCCGCGTCGGTGCTGATAAAACGGAAAAATAGACGCCGCGGCGGTCGTCGCGTTTCCTTCGTGAATAGACGCGGATATTGTTTCCGAATGCTTGCATCGTTGAAATTGGAAGTCGATTGAAATTATATCTCTTTCTTTCTCAAAATGCAATTCTTTTTCTTTTTCTTTTTTTTTTTTATTCTTGCCCGCATCTTTTTTCTCTAACGGGGTCACGTGTGACGAACTGATGACCCGACGAACAATCGAGATATGCACATGTTGCGTTCGCATCGATCGGGTCGCACTGATAAAGATTGTAATTCACCGTTTCCTGCTCGCACGCCACTAGCGCAAAGAGCTATTTTCAAGGTTAGCCGTTGTGCAACTATGCCTGTGTAAGATGCCGAGCGATTATGACTGGAATTTTGTTGCCCAATAAGTGATTTCAGTAACATGAAGTCGGTAACTTTACTCGCAGAATATACTTGGTTTCCTTTTGCGGCCGCGATAAGAATAGCGATAGGAAAGAAGAGAATACTTTTTCCTTGAGATGCTGAAGAAGTATATTTTAATAACAAAAAGATGCTTTTTTTTTCAATTATCCTGTGCGCAAATTTAATCGAGAAAATGTATATTTTAATAGAACGGATTTTGTAAATAAAATTTGATACATGCATAATTGATTATTTTCTAGGCTACGAAGGAGTTTATAGAAGCTGTGAACAAGTGCAGAGCCGGAAGACGAGCCGGGCCAGTATCGTGGAGCACAGCGGTGAAATTTTTAGCGGCGCGAAAGTTCGAGGTTCAACGAGCTTTAGCTCTGTACGAGCAGCACGAGGCCACCAGAAGAAGAGAGGGACTAGCAGTTTTGCATCCTACTCAGGAACCCTTACTCAGCGAATTACGCACAGGAAAATTTACTGTCCTGGTAAGTTAAAGGGACTAATTAACGCACGCACGCTCAATTGTCTTAGATACGCCGCGCGGCAGCGCTCAAAGAGGACGTATCAATTAATGTAATGCGCAACTTATTTCAGCCATCGAGAGATGCAACAGGTGCAGCGATAGCTATTTTTACAGCGCATTTACATCTTCCGCAAAACACCACGCATCAAACAACTCTACAGGTAAGAGAGTATCCCGGAAAAAACCTACAATTTTTATCAAATATAAATTTGCTTATACATGTTTCACAAATATTTTTCGTTTTCTCTTCAGAAAAATATGCAAGTTTCGAAAGATTTATATATAACATGGTAAAACAAGCTGAAAACATTTTTTTCAGGGTGTCGTGTACCAGC
Source organism: Pseudomyrmex pallidus (assembly GCA_014825455.1). NCBI lineage: Eukaryota > Metazoa > Arthropoda > Insecta > Hymenoptera > Formicidae > Pseudomyrmex > Pseudomyrmex pallidus. The sequence continues at coordinate 9,494 of QVNV01001252.1, read as the reverse complement.
TAGATGCTGCTCTGGAAAGCGCGGAAACGCAGAAGCACGGTCTAGTTTTTATTTATGACATGTCCGACAGCAAGTATCAGAATTTCGACTATGACCTGTCTCAGAAAATTCTGACACTCTTAAAGGTAAGTTAACGGTTGTATTTTGTTTTTAAAAAAACATGAGTAGAGTGTGTCAAGTCTCAAGTGTTATCTGAAACGCAGGATGAATGTACGCGAGATAAGATTGATATTAAGAAATCAGAAAAGAAGTTGAGAAATCTCAAAAGCGCGAGTAGAAATTCATGTACCAAGAATGTACGACCATCAACTACGCGTGACTTACCTAAATAATCAAGAAGCGCGAAGTCTATTTCCGTTTATTCCCGCGAGAATATAATATACATTAAGAATTTCTCGACATCCTGTTGCGAACTTGCTGCACGAGAACATTGCGCAGAATATTGTTCTTTTTTTTTTTTTTCTAGTTTCTTTTTGCTCGTTAGACACGTCAGAGACTTTATCGGGTCGGAAATGTAAAAATGACAATATCATCGATATTTTCTCTGCGCATTACACATCGATTTGCACGTCGTTTTCTCTTGAAATATGCGTAATACTTCGACGATGCGACGTGATTTAAGCGCTCGCCCGCGCGAAGCGGAGCACCGCTGCCGAGCGGGGTTAGAAAGCGAGAAAAGATCGTGGTCGAGAGTGAGAGGAGAGCGAGTCTCTTGCGGCGAATATCCATTATGTATATGTAGTGATGTACGATCTCATTTCTCTATCGCCGTCAACGTGACAGAGGTGCTCTGTCATCTATAAATGTCATCCGATGCATGAAAGAAAGTCGTTCTTCAAAGACTACAAATGTGGAAAATAAATGTGATGTATGTTTAGAGATATATTTAAAAATGTTAGAAATTGTCTCGCAGTTTTTCAGTTACAAATTTGCGAAACGTGGCAGCTATGTACAGATGTTTCATCGCAGCGTGTAATGAATAGAATAGTATACGTTTTGTTTTCTTCTGCGCTCATGAAAAATTTCTCTCGACAAAAGCGAAATAATTATGCGAATTACGTGAGCACGAAAGTGCCTTTAGCGACGTCTAAATGCGTGGCCCGATTAACATTCACGTTGTGTGCAATTTCGTCCGGCGGAGCGGCATTACAGTTATTACCGTCGCTGAAGTTAACCCAATTAGTCATCGCCGGTCGGTCGAAATAGTCTCCTCGTGCGTTAATGCTTTTGATGCGGTCAGCCCACTTATGTAAAAAATGGTGTCATATACGATGTATTCTGATTCTCACTGGCCCCTTCGCGTAAGTGTGGCGTCACTTTTTACCGTCACGGCTCGAGTATGATCGCGACTTTTTATTCCGACTTTTACATAATCGGCGATTCTTATAACTTGGACGACGATGGAGCAACAATTGTCTCTGTGGTCAATTGCATTGCAAGAAGTTTCTCATTTTGTTTTATGCATTTTTTTTCTATACAAATTCTATATTTGAAAGATGTACGTAAGATCTTTATTGCTTCGTTAATTTCCTCGTTTCTTGGGATTCCTACTTCTTGAAAAACCGCAAAATCTGAATGAAGCTTTTAGGATGTGCAGCTCAAAGAGCAACAAAGCTTAGGAGGAGTTGTGTTCATTCGCTTCGCGAAAAGTGAATTTGCAGTTGAGCGACGAAGCGCGTCAAACGGTACGGGGCGTGTCGCGTGCAGGGTGACTTTCAAAGGTTTTCTAGAGAAACTTTTCTCTCCCTCATATAACGTCATAAAGTGCACGCATAGACTTTATGACGTACATGATATCACTGACGCAATAGTGAAAAACATTAAATAACTTGAGGAGGCGGTGGTTATTAACACGAGGGAGTCACCGATTATCGGTTTTTTCCGAGGTGATATTATCGGCGCTCATTATCGAAAGAAAGCGCAAAGGTGTGAAAGACCTTCACGCACCACGCAACTTAATCGGGTCCCTAATCGCGCGGTGAACCGCACTTCCAAGGTGCTCGTCCGACGACGACGACGACGACTACTACTACTACTCCTCTTATAAAGGTTTTGGTGTGCGCAGTGACATTTGCATGCACATCGCGATACGCGCAAATTGCTTCACGTATCTCCCGTCGGGCGCGTGATAAATGGTCGAATTTGATGGCTCGGTATGCAGTTTTTCCACTGATAACTCGCGTAACGTTGTTATCTTACGTTCCGCCATTCTCATTTAAATCCGTAATTTTGTTTCGATACGCGAAAGCACGCCCGTAGAAGTGCATTTAAAATACGATGTCACTGAAAGTTTTAGAACACGTTTAATTAACAATAACACGTTGATTTTTGCTATCTTGAATTGAAGGGTCAATTGAATTTGCAGGATCGAATATTCGCAGAAATATATTTCCGCATTAGCGTCGACAGTAAAAGAATCGATCAATTATATTTGTTGGGGTGGCCTGTATATTTCCTTCGAGATATTCAGCCGCGACCGAATATCAAGAATTCCAACGATTTGACTTTGACGCTCCGTTAGCGACCGGACACCGCGGTTGAGAGCCACTGACGGGCAATACGTCATCGCGCGTACACGGTTGCTGCACCTCCGTTGCCGGCAGTGAAAAAAAAAAAGAAGGTATTCACGTAAGGGATGTCGGTGGTGAAAAGAAGGGGTCGCGTGTCGGGCGAGTGGCGGCGCGGCGCATGCGCCCCCCTTCGCGCTCCGGATAACGTCGCGACGCTGGCGGTCAGTAATCATCGTGACCCCCTTGCAGTACCTTGTTACATTCGGACGCGGTGAAACGAACGACCCGATTCTCTCGCCTCCCCCGTTCGTTCGATCGCGTCCTTGTTCGCGTGCGAGGTTCCGTGAACGGTGTTCGTTCAACGCCGACGTCACCTTCTTCACCCCGACGGGCACGATATAAAGAGGAAGTCCCCTAGACGCTTCTCTCGTCAAGTGTTGCATCCCCGGCAGTGTTATACTAATCTCGCACTATCGATTAACTGACCGAGTGCCGGCAGTGATTTCGACTGTACACGACGGAATTTTTGGATTCTGTCGTCCCGATCTGTCGAGAATCGGCGAGAGGAGCTCGACGAATCTTCAATAACTCCGCGCCGCAGTCTCGATGACGAGGCAATACCGCGATTGATATGCCTATCTGCACGCCTGCGATTTCGCCTGCAATTTCTGCCGCGTCCCGCAGCATCGGCTGTTGACGGTAAATTTATTATTTCGACTCGTCAGTCGTGTCGGCCGGTCGATCGACCGAACGATGCGCGATTTGTGCGACGCGATTTTTCCGCGATTCGACGTAACGAACGGGAGATAGCGGAGCGGCGGCCGGAACATATAACGTTCGACTTGGCTAATTCGAGACGTTATATTTGCGCCGCTCGTCGCGCGCGATACTAAATTTATACGCGCCTCGCTCTTACGGAACTCTCCGAGATTTCTTCCCGGAACAAAATCGCGCCAGTATGTCTCGTCCCCGTTACGCGTTCGCATCTTGATGACGTTTGTTGTATACGTAGCGGCTGTTACGTATTTGCTCTACCGGTGATGGTGGTGGTGGTGGTGGTGGTGCTGCTGACGTCGTCATTGGCGTTACGGTACTTCCGTCCTCTGATCTGGGCACCCCGGGGGTTAAGTTACTCGGCTTCCCGTATTTCATACGCGTTACGAAATAACTGAGAAATACGAAACGCGGCTTCGCTCGTGTTCGCCTAATGCTCGCATCGTCTCGCGTTAATCGCCAGCAATTTCGCTAATTAACAAGCGAGAAATCACGGCGGATGAAAGATGAGGATAAGAGTTCTCGTCGGGTACTCCAATCTCTCTTCGACGAGAATTTAATTAAGTTTGTAACGGAAAACGTTTTTTTTTTCTTACGCGCGCAAAATGGTTTTCTTTCCGCACGTGCAGTTGGCAACGAATTCGCTAATGTGTATAATATAGTGCGGGTTGTTCTATTAATGCAATGTCTTTGAAAGGTCAAGCGCAACCCGTACTATCGCAGAAAGTAACTTGTGTAGATCGCGGTTTATATACATATGCAACTACTTGTGTTTCAGCATTTGCATTTGTTATCGAGAAAATGAAATTAGAATCTTTTCTTTTTTTTTTAAGTAAAAGATATAAAAGGTACAAAATGGAAAAACATTGCGCAAAGCGTAGTTTCTTCATTCAGTTTTAAAAGTCGATAAAAACTTGGTTAATATTAATAAAAGAATTAAGAAAATATTGTTAATCTTATTTTGTACAAATGACGCAAGAAAAATGAATATTCCTAAATTATTTTTAATTTTGTTTTTAGGGTGGCTATCCGGCAAAGTTGAAAAAGGTCTTGATAGTGACGGCACCATTGTGGTTCAAAGCGCCCTTCAAGATCCTTCGATTATTCGTTCGTGAAAAACTGAGAGATAGAGTGTTCACAGTGTCTATTCCTCAGTTAACATTACATATCCCGCGGGAATCATTACCACATCGTTTAGGCGGCACGTTGGAGATACAGCATGAAGCATGGCTACTTCATTGTCTTAAATCCATGACCAACCGAAGCGGGGGTGAACTGTGCGAGGTTAGCACTTAAATTCATCGCATGTGTTAATTTTCTCTTGTGAATAATGGAAAGACTTCATGAATTACTGAATATTTTGCGACAACAGTAATATATGTGTTTTGTAATATATGCGTATTGTCATTTCTTTTTCAGGTCACCCCAAGAGTCAGTACGCCCGTCTCGCCTTCAGGGAAAAATCACACAAATCAACAAAATCCCAATGGGACTACGACACACAGTAATTCAACTAGTCCTATAATTGATAAGAATAAACAGGTGAAAAATGGCGTGTCAAACATTGGCGACATCGAAATCACCACTTCCGCGAACGGTGATGTCTGGATGGGAACCGATGAGGCACCGTCTCCAGTTCAGCCTCCGTCCTCAGCTAGCTCCGGTTTTAGCGACGACGATAGTCTTCACGGTGATCCAGGGCTGCAAGCCGTCACCATGGAACAGTTTATATCGGACATACATTCGCGAGGACGCGCCGGCCTCATAGCGGAATATGCGGAAATTAGACAGAGACCGCCAGATGGTTCATTTAATAATGCCAAGTACGTAGAAGCGTTATTTTGCGTTCACGCAATACACAAAAAATCCACGAGTTAATTAATGTTGTTTATTTCAGGTTAAGGGCAAATCAATCAAAAAATCGCTACACCGATGTGCTTTGTTACGACCACAGTAGAGTTTGCCTTTCACAAGTGGACGGGGATCCAACGTCCGATTACATAAATGCAAACTTTGTCGACGGTTACAAACAGAAGAATGCGTTTATTAGCACTCAGGGTCCACTTCCGAAGACTTGCGGTGATTTCTGGAGAATGATTTGGGAACAACAAACGTTGGTCATTGTTATGACCACGAGGTAGATTATTTTTTGTTCGCACATATTCGTAATATACAACATTTGACCACTTCTCGTTTCGTCATTTGTTTTATTAATAACACGCCTATTTCAGAGTTGTGGAAAGAGGGCGCACGAAATGCGCACAGTACTGGGGTCCGGAAGCGGGCGATGAAGTACAAGCGGGTGGTTTTACTGTAACCACTCTTGAAGTTGATACAAATCCAGATTATACAATATCTATGCTTCTTCTCACAAACAATAAGGTATGTAGCGACAAGATAATAAGTTTTCTCAGTTATTATATTTTGTGTTTTTTGTGTGTGTTTACATGTTTTTCTGTTTTGATTCAGACTGATGAGACGAGGGAAGTTTGCCATATGCTGTACACAGCATGGCCAGATTACGGTGTACCTCAGTCGGCCAAAGCTTTATTGCAGTTCTTGTCTTTAGTAAGACAACAACAGAGCAAATTGCTCACTAGCAGAGGAGACACATGGGCCGGACATCCTCGAGGACCACCTATAGTTGTACACTGCAGCGCTGGCATCGGAAGGACAGGTAAATATGTGTATACTTTGTGTAATTGAGATTGCAATCTAGAGCATGACCGTGAATGAGACGGTGGCATCTTCGCGAAGCGTAAAAATTTAGATGCGCAAATATATGTTGAGCTGGCGCGTTTCCAGGTACATTTTGCACGTTGGATATTTGCATATCGCGGCTGGAGGACACCGGAACCGTGGACATACGAGGAACGGTCGAGAAAATCAGAGCACAGAGGGCCTACAGTATTCAAATGCCAGACCAGTATGTCTTTTGCCATCGTGCTCTGGCGGAATATGCGCTTTCCAAGGGGATGCTCAGCGCTCAGCATCTCTCTATGTTACCTCCACCAATCGAAGAGGACTCTGATTAAGCGAGTAACGAATTTTATCACATATACTGGATTGATGTTCTTCCCGAGTATGCATATATATAGCATCCTTAAAACAAAATAGCCTATTTCTACCTTAAACGACTGAAAGTTATTTTTTGCTATTGTCATCTATCGACGATGATTGAATTGTTCGCTATTGTCAGTCTGAGACTTCCGACGAAGCCGGATTAGTTGTTTTTTTCAAAGCCAAATAAGTAAACAAGAAGTTCCACATTCCTGGTCTTCGTATCGTGCTCCAGCAAGTTCTATATAAAGGTGCATCCAGAAGCACTGATCAGAGATAAGTATTATAATAGTAAACTATAAGAATTTGGCACAAAGAAAAAGAACAATTTTACAGATCTTAACTCTCTCAAATATATCTACACATATATAACTTAGAATTTGTATTCTATAAGATTTATACATATATATTTATAACTTATCGCAAAATAAAGTATTTATTTTAATTAATTAGAAATATAATTAGAAAAATATCTAACCTCTATATAGAACTTAAATTATTTGATAAATTAATAAATACAAGCCACAATATAATGCAAATTATTTGTGTTTGTATTTTTGATTATATATATACATATATAGGTTTCTACTATATAATTACGGAAATATATATATATATGTGAGAGAGTTAAAATGTGTGTTGATTTTTGCTAAAACTGAAAAAAATTGATATATAACTTCAAAAAATATATAAAAACTATAAATGTGATTATATTATATATGGACGCTAATAAGCAATAAAGTGTCAATCAACAAAAAATGAAATATTGCTTATCATGATATTGCTTATCAGCGTCCATACAGCTCACATGTTATAAAAATAAAAATGTGGTTTTTAAAGGTGGCCAACGTAGAGCCACAATTATTTAAGATTTCAGGATTTTAGAAGTATTAATATAAAACGGCTTCTGCCTTACCGAAATGTAGACTACACTAGAAAGTAATCGACAACATATTAATAGATGTTTTTGGGCAACCAAAGATTAATCCACTCTATACACGAGTTTACAAATTTAAAATTTTAAAGAGTGTATGTAAAATTCGATTGCAATTCGATGCAGAAAAAAGTATTCCATTTTATGGAAATTACTAATCAGGGATCATCGTAGATTACACTATTTCCGACGCGATTAAAAAAAAAAAAAGTGGATAAGCCTAAAGAGAGAATGTAAGGCTTTAAAAGTTAAAATTGTGATTCTATGTTAATCGTGAACTTGTAATTCATCTGGCAATTTATATATGTACACATATATATCTGCTTCATTAAAAAACAAAAGAAAAAATTGCATCAATCTATGATTGTATGTACTCACAGACATCAGATATTCAGAGTGTTTTGAAATTCAGATAAAACTGAGATCTTACTTGAAGACCGGAAACAACAAATTTATGTTCTGGTGAAATGTGAAACATTGTAAGGAACAACGCCGAGTTACGAGCGAAGCGCATCGGTCGGTCCTCAAGGCGTTTACTATGTAATAACGACTATGTATAAATTTTATCTTCGGATATACAATATAATGCAAAATCGCAACCTAACCGATGAAAAAAATCGCGGAAGAAATACAGTCGCGTCACATACAATGTAGCCGATACGCGGAAGTTTAAAAAAAAACACGCGATGTTTAAACACGAAGTGATTTTATACACAACTGCGAAAGAATAATAATCTCTTCGAGCGGTAAAAGTCTCATATTTTCAGGGTAATGCGAGATGTGTATCTTTGGTTCTAACATGAGATATACTCGTAAAAACAAAAAGAAACGAATAAGACGTAACGAGAAGTTGACAAGAACTTCGAGCCGCTTTAAAACCTCTTAATTGCTGTCATACGCTTTTTCGTTTTATTATTTTATTTTGCTAAGAATGTTAAGTGTCGTGTACCTCGGATATATATATATATATATATATAATAATATATATAATGTATATGTTTAAATGCTGTGTCCGACTTATCATGTATCCAGTAAGTACTTGAATCCGTTTATCCGTTAAATGTGTACGAGGCCGTTGAGGCCAAGAGAATCGCGAGTGTGACGAGTCGTTTCTTGCAGGTTTTCTCGATGTCTCGTAAATTTAACAAACTTTTATCGTGGTCTATTAGTATTGTGAACATTTATAAAAGAGAAAGTGAGAGAGAGAGAGAGAGAGAGAGAAAGAGAAAAAGAAAAAGAAAGAGATAGTCGGTAGAAGTCTTCGCGACAAAATGTATCTCTATTCTTCCAACTACTGCCATTGCCAACTATATATATATATATATTGCTAATTTCTATTTCTAATCGTGCTGAATTAAAATTTTTCGCAGCGTAATTATACGATACGGCCAAATCGCGTGTATGTATATTTACTAACTGATTTGTAATAGTATTTATTAACATTGAGTTTAAGAAACGGTAAATTGTATGTAATCGGAGCGAGATGAGGATGCGTTTATTCTGGGGGCTCGATATATTTCGTACATATATACATACATAAATATGTGTATAAAAGGTGTCCAGAAGTTAAAAATTTATATTTTATATAATAAAATATAAACATTTTATATTTTATTATATCAAAATAGAAAACGTGTTTTTTACCTCAAAATATTATAGTGATTGAATTTAGCGATGGAACTAAATTGCGAATGTGTGTGTTCACGCACATCACGTGTACAGTCCACTTTTTGAAATTTTTCCGCTATAATATTTTGCCAAACGAATTTCCGGACACTGGTCACTTTTAATTGTTGTCTTAGGATATTGTGACGTTTCAGTTTCGTTGAATCGATAATCGCGAGCGTGTGCTGTTAAAAGGTCTTCGAATTTTATACGAAACGTATGTGCTGTTGTACCGCAAAAAAAAGCTTAGTCATGTTTAATTAAGTTATATTGAAACTGTGTAACGTAAACATATAGTAAGTTCCTCCTACCCTTAGGTTACCTATGAAGGGCATGTTATCGCGATATTGATTATCGTTTTATTATGTTTATCACGTAATATGTCATGATATGCACACACGTGTGTACCTATATATTTATTACGTAATATATATTAATATATATATATATATATATATATATATATATATATTAAATGTTGTTCAATATTCTAAAACCTTATAAATGTTCCTTATTACAGTTAAGTCATGTTTTAATAATTAATTAAAATA
>QVNV01001251.1:0-77573 GCA_014825455.1 Pseudomyrmex pallidus | reverse complement strand
ATGTACGCGTAACATTACCCCCATCCGAATGTTTATATAACAATGTTACAGTTACGATGTTCTGTTGCAAGTGTGTACGAGCCTTTACGTATAGACATTGAGAGCGGCGTAACATATTAATACGTATTTCGAGGTAAAAGAGTTTTCGACCGTATTTTAAAGATTCTTAAATCTTGAGAACATATCCGACTGCTAACATGTGTACGTGAAAGCGCGAAAATCGCATTCACGAAGTTTCATTGCTAATATTAGAAGAAGAAAAAACAATATTTTTGTGTGATAAATCGACTAATTAGAATTCGGTAATTAATTTGATAAAGCAGATTAATTTCGAGCTGCAAAGTGATTTCATAAAACAAACGACACGATTGACGGCGCGTAATTTCATTTCGACCCGGTCATTTTCACCGCCTCGCGCGCGCAAAGTTTGCGCAGCTTCATCCCGGGGGTAGGCCGGTCCCCGAAGAATTTCCGCCCTATAAACTTCAAATCCAATCTGCGGCGCGGTATATATCGACCGAACGCGGCCGCCGGACCCTGGCAAAATATTGGACCTACGCGTATATACTACCGTGTGCCCACCACGTATCGGCGCGGACCGCCAGACGCGACGCGGGGGCACACGCCGACCACTTTTGTATGGATTTGTATCGCGTCGTACACATATACACTTAAACACACGCGTGCGCGCCACGGCGCACCATGAAATCCCCATAGGCTGTTTGTACCCGCACCGGCGAGGCGGTATTATGTGAGCTTGATTGGCAACAGCAAACGTTTGCCATCGCTGTTGCAGATTTTGGTCGGCATACTTGATCGCTTTACCAAACGGCGTCTCAAAGATCGCTCAGTGAGATCGACCAGTGTGTCAAGCGAAGAGAGAAATCGATCGTAGATTGCCAATTATACTGTCCCTATATAATTGAGTATGCTCATCAATAATTTTTACGCGAGTTTTAATTTACTCAGATTGTTATTTCAAAAAGTAAGTTCTCTGCCGCATTAGCATATTTTGCTGTAATTGTCACATCATTCCTCTTTGTGGAAAGAACTAATTACGGTTCGGATATTCATGTTGGCGCGTTATACGTCAAGTCACGCGTCAAAGGGTGAAACGTATCCTACTCCAAATTTGCCCGTGAGGAAGCGGCGCGCGCGTCGAAACTCGCAGGGCCAGTCACGTCCGGACGAAGAAAAGATCGTTCGAGAGAGAAACCGCGAAGTGAATACGTGTCCGGCGCGTCGCGGCGCGGCAAGTTATTTCGCTAATGCAGCCGCGACGAATCCATCCGACGAAGTGCACGAGTTTACGGCGCGACGGGGAAGAAAAGAAGGTGCTCGACGGGGAAAAAAAACGTAGTCCACGACATTCCCACTCAGTAGAATGCGCTGTTGAGAAGTTCGCGCCTCGCACACTAACGCCGTATGGCCTCTTCGTCGTTTCTCCTCTCTTCGTCGCGCGAACCTCATGTTTATAGCAAATTACGAGAGCGTCTCGTGCAATATCTTGAGAGATCAGCAAAATTTGTAATTGATAAAACGAAAAGGAAAACGAAATTTGTCTTAAAATATAAATGTAATATTCTTTCACACAAGTCTGAGAGAGAAATATTAATGGTACGGTACGCGTATAGCAAAGTAAATTTTTTAACAATTACCATCCTCAATGCGCATTCGAGATGCGTAGATGCGCGTCGAGAAGTAGTTAAGCGGAAGTATGCATGCGATAGTTAAAGATTCGCGAAAAAAAAAAGGACTCGCAGAAATGCGGGAAGGAGCCGAAGAGCCGGCGGCGATGGCGCGCGCGTGGAAGCCGCGAGCCGGATGATGGCGTAACCGAAATTACTTAGGCGCGCGCTTTCAGAGGCAACCGAGGAGAAAGGACTTGTTGCACGAGTAAGCCGCGCGGTTAAAATATCGGAAATTTAAGCATTCCTCTTCCTCCCCCTCCCCCCTACATCGCCCTTTTCCCTCCCCCTTCCCCGCTGCAACCGATGCCGCCACCCTCGCGCGCACCCATCGCGCGGGGTACATTTGCATTTCGTCTGTATTCCTTTTCCTTTTCCCTCCGCTTCTTCGTCTTCTGTTTATTATTTCGTCTCGTCCTTCGCAATCTCGTCCCCGCGCCGGAAATTCTCGACGTCGCTGCCGATTTCCGACCTCCGGCTGGCATGTGCATAGATGTCAGATCGTCCTCTTTATTCTCAATGGCGCGTGAGCGTCTCTCATTTAATCTCATTAAATTAGTTTTCTTAATGTTTTGAATTAAATTGTCACAAATTTTATGAAACATTTTCTTCTGAAATAATATATTCGTAAGTGTGTGTGCGTGTGCGTGTGCGTGTGTGTGAAATTATATATTATATATATATTGGCGCAAAGTTGTTTTTTTTTTTTTTTTTTCAACACATTACGTACATATTTTTTGAAGTACAAGATAGCGCGACTTCCTTCACGAGAAATTATATCCGGCATATATAATAATTGTCATTTGCATAAATTGCAATAGCCTGATTCCACAGGCTGCGTAATTCAATCAACTCACAAAGACAACCACGTGGAGCGTAATTGCAAACGAATCTATTGCCGTGATATTAGCCGTTTTCTTTCATCAGTCAAAATATAGAAACGAGCCGCATTAGTATTACCATGAATACGTCGCATAACGCAAATTCTACATAATCACGCGTGCATCTGCATTAATTAGCGCACAGCAGCCTCTGTGGTATTTATTAACGTGATTGTGTACGCAAAACCGATTCCTCCGGTCATCCACCGAACATCGTATAATTTCTCGTCGCCGATATTCAATTTCCATCAAATATTTCCACACGTCATTATGCTGTTCTATTATCTCCGAATATCAATTAAGGTATTTTCCTCTAGTTTCTTCGTCCCGAGACCCGGAATTTTTCTCGTTATATTTAGAAACGCATCGCAATATAATATTCGTACGTGTAATACGCGCGCAAGAGAAATAATAAAATAATTGCGTGTAAAGAAAAAATAAAAAATCAAATCCGCGCATTCGTCAAAAAGCGAATTCTTTTCACAATAAACGATGCACCTAGTAATTAGAAGCCATTAAATTGACGCAGCCGTCCGCGTCGACGTTTTAACGAGCAATGTCACTAGCGGCGCATCGATATTCGCGCGATACCAGTATGTTTCGGGACTTTTCTCCACTCGCGTTAATTAGTCGAAATTAGTGACGGCGCTGCTAATTGTCGTAACGATTGTCCCGACGCGCGAAACCAATTTATTGTCTAGCTCTCACACGGAGAATTGCCAGCAATATTTCCCTCGGAAATTCAACACTGCCAACCACGTTATATCTATCGAGGGATTATCGCATATCGTTCACGCAGGCAGCCTCTCGATACCTTGATTCTTATTGTTCCTTTTTTTATTTTTTTTTTTCTGCCGTAGTATTAACGAGAAATCGCACTGTTAAATGCTTGTCACGTACGTCTCCCGCGAGACTTTAAGAACGCATTGCGTTCAATGCATTACGATTCACAGGAATGCAGGTGTTTTATTTTGCTTATTCCGCGCTTGGCTTTGTAAAAAAACAGTGTGTCCCACGTAGGGACCGCCGCTATGTAACATCGTATCGTTAAACAACGATTTTCTGATTTCAATATTCTTTTATTTTTTTTAAAGAGAAAATACTTCTGTTTGTGTCACTTATTTCTAATTACACAGAAATTAGAGAATTAAAATGCAGTACGCGATAAAAAAAAAAAAAAAATAATATCGAGTGAACAAACATATTGACAAATTACAAAATATTGATTTTATATTGTTAAACAATATTTCTAACGTGTATTTCATTGACAAGTGCGACGGAGAATATCGAGAAGTAGTGTGATTTATATTCTTGCAGCAAATCTGGGAATGGAGGAGACGCCATCGCAAATCTACCGACGACGAGCCAAACGATTTTTCTCACAAGCCTAAGACTACCCTACGCACACGAAGCTACCTGCTCGGATTCCGACGAGCCCTCGACAGACCCGCCGTGCTCCAGTTGGCAAAAAGGTTCCCACGACATAGGATACGCTCGGCCATCTTAGGTCGCGGAGAAAAGGGGCGAGATTCGTTCTCTCTGCACGAGGCGATAGTCCACGCGAGTGTCTAAAGTACCGGGATTCTTGCACCCGTGAAGAGATCGACAAATATTTTTGTTAGAGATTAAAACCTGTAACGTCATGTCTTCGTCATGTTTTGACCGAATGCTACGTTTTCACGGAAAGAATCGCGCGAAACGCGCGCGGTGCCGATTTGCTCTTTAGAAAATTTTTGAAAACATCGCCGTGACTTTTCAAAGCGATATCACTTTTTCGCACGGATTATCTTGCGTTTCAATTCACCCTCTCTTTGTCCGTCTTTCTCGTTCTTCGCCGCTCGCTCGCGAAGAAACGGGGCATGCGCGTCGCCGCCTTTATTGGCAACACAAATTTTCTCTTGGCTGTTTATCTGACAGCTGATCTCTTTGTTGCGCGCGCCTCGCCCGCGGCTGGTAATGGCGAGGAAGACAGGGTCAACGACGTCAAGCACAAAACGCTGCGCGGTCCAGGACAAAGCACCTGATCCTTTCAGATTTTATTGCTGCATAAACACAGGTAGCGAGAACTCGTTTGCAGCATATTAAATTATGCAAACGCCTGTAACTGCCTCGTTTGCCTAAAATCCAAGCCTCGGCACACGCACCATTGCTATCCATCTGCCACGGTTTTGTTATGTAGCCCGCTTAAACGAAAGTGGCATTCTTCGCTAACACGTTTACGACCCAGAGAGATGATCTTACTGCTGACGCCCCTAATAATAGACGTATAAAAGCTAACGCGACTCTTGCAAGGCTTTGCTGTCATGTCCGACCTGATCATTCGTGAGATATCCAAATCACTATGGGAAAATAGGACTATAAACTCTTTTCTATCTCTCCGATATAATTCATATTGAAACTAATCCTTTCTTGCAACCGTTCTTCTACGTGTTTATAGCGTTATCCCAACTTCGCAACATCTTTAATTTTACACGATAGACGTCTTACATTGTTACAAAACCCGATTTATTACCATGTACCTATATATGTAATTTAAACTACGACAAGTTTACAAATTGCCTCGGAACGACTGAAACGATTTCTTGTTTAGTATCGATTTTGACGCATCGGATTCCCCCAGCAGAGACTAGATCACGAGGTTGTCGGTAATCCGCTATAGATCGCGGAACGGCATTGTGACGCTCTCCGGAGATCGTTAATCAACTGAGAGCCACTGGGACTGCTCATTGTGGGCGGGTTATTAATCAAATGAGAACTACTGCTGCCTATTGTCGATTTCTGGCAGGAGTTGGGAGAGAGAGAGAGAGAGAGAGAGAGAGAGAGAGAGAAAGAGACATCGAGAGAGGAGGTAAAAGATAAAATAGGAGAGAGCTCCTAGAGAGAGGATAGAAGAGACTCTTGCTCGTATCGATCAAAATTCAAGAGAGAGTGAGAGAGAACAGAGTAGTTCGCTAAAGATAGTCCGCACTTTACCTACATATTTGTCGAAAAATGTGTAATATATCCGAGATGTGTGTCTTCATGCATTTTCTTTTTAATATCTTATGTAATTTTTTCATATTAGTGCTTTTTTAGTTTTCTTTTTAATAATGTTTTTTTTTTTTTTTAGTATTTGTGGTGATTTTTGTTTGCGATTTCTTTCGGAAAATTTTATATCATAAATTATTGGACACCTTTAGTCAAAAAAGTTCACGGAAACTTCGATATTCAATTTGTGCGAGCAATATATCCAATGATGCTTCTACGTGTTGAACACGAAAAAAAAAAAAAATATCGTCAAACGATCTTTTTTCTTTTTCTGACAGTAGAAATACAAATTCTCTACGGGTGCTCTTCTCAGACTCAAAGTAAAATCGGTCGACACCCCGCTGGTAAAAACGCCGATGAAGACGTCGATGGCATCTGGAGATTTTCACGGATTACATAACACAGAGACGTCACATCACGCCGACGACGACGCTCCCGTTTCGTACATCGCATCTCATTTCGTTTTTTTTCTGCGACAATATATCGAACAACGAGAACTTTACGATGTCTGACGGTGGGAAATTCACGCGCAAGAATAATCGCGATTGAAAAACAAAATTGTATTCGTGTTTCTTCCAAAAAGTTCCATTTCGTTCTTGCGATTCTTACGCACGTGTGTATCAAAAAAAAAAGAAGAAGAAGAAGAAGACCCGCAAAAATCAAAACCGATGTTTTCGCGTGAAGTAATAGGAGAAGTGTCGCGGATAGAATGCGATCCTGGAAAAAGCGGCGGAATTAGTCAAGCTGAAAAAAGAAGCTTTCGCGACGCTTCGGGAAATTTCTTAATGCGCAAGTAGACGCGGAACTCTCGGGGCAAGCAAGCAAGGAGGCAGGCAGGCAAGGCAGGCAAGGCAGGCTTCGCACCCCCGAGGATTATTCCGTGTAATTAAGTCGACGGAACTTTTCTCAGGGCTTTCAGGCCTGAATCTGAAAAGAGGGCGAGAAACGAAACGAAAGAGGGAACGCAAGGACGAACGGAGAGGAAGGGCGGAAGGAGAGCAGAAAGAACGGTAGCGGCGGAGGTGGAGACAGACGAACGAGGACGAGATGGTGCCGCGGGAAGTGGAGGCCGACGGAGGAGAGGCGAGGAAGTGGAGGCGGTAATTAAGAGAGTTAGTTGCCGGTCTCCCAATTAGGAGCCAGTAGGAGCCAACTCCGCTACCGCGACGCCTGCCTTCTCTCTGCCCTACAGCTAACTCCACCTAAAGACTGCCCGTTTCCCACAGATGCTGGGTGTATAAATACGAAGATCGATGTTCCGCATCATAGATGACCAACGCGGCAACCACTAAGATCCAAGAAACAAGAGAATTTTGAAGTTGACATCATTAGAGTTGTGTACACATGTATGTTATTATAGAAAACAAATATGTATATAATATAATGTAACAGTGCGTTATGTAAAAAAATTTATTTAAAAATAAACTACCTACTCTGTTAATATCTTTTTTTTCAAAGTTAAGTTTTCCTTAAACAACAGCTATGAGGCTTTTAACAGGCTTCTGCGTTCCCTCATTCTTCCTACACAATTTTTGTCTAGTAAAAGCTATTATTCCAACAAATTGAACGTAGACGAGATCGCCTACCCCCCGAATATTCGTCCCATTGCGTCGTGTTAGGTCTGCTTCTTTCTGGTAAAAAGGGTGAATAATTGTAACAAGCGAAGATCCGGACCGCGTGCGATAAGAATTCAAATGCGAAGCGAAAGTGAAAGAATCGCGCGGGTGGGTGGGGCAAAGCAAAGCGTCGAAGGGTCGAAAGGGTTGTCTGCTTCAATTTAATCAAACTGTCGTGATTGAGTCGACGAACAAATCGCAGCCTAAAAAGGGTCGATTTGAAATTATATATATAGCTCCGAGGAAACTCCGAGAAGAAGTTATTGTTTGTATAACATTTTATTTCAGGTGCCAGAGAGAAAATGTTATCTTTATTCTAGAATTTATAAAACTGTTACTTTTTCTTGCGAATAAAAATTATTTTTCTTAAATATTTGACAACTAGAGTTTTCTTCTACAAAACAAAATATACAAAGTCATTTCAATGCATTTGATCGTACAATTACAGCTTTCCGTGGAAGTAAGAAAACAGTGCGATTCGTAACAGTAAGTATGTCTCTATTTGGTGACGACAGCGATCGCAGCGATAACAGAGATGCGCCTTGACATGTGGTAGAAGACGCAGTTAGATAGCGGAAAAGGGGCTGGCAGCGTGACGCTGCTTACCAATCGAAGAGTTGAAAAGGTATCGACAGATCGACGCGCAGGAAACTGCCGTTACGCTTTTCGCGACACAGCTCGCGCTTGTCACGAGCTGTGTCGCCGAGATTTCACGTATGTACCAGTCCTCATCGACCCCTCAACAGGTTGCGCGTTCCTCACACGGCGAGATAACGCGTCGCCGACATTGCGTACGTCGATATCGACCTTGTGATCCCGGATATGCGATACAGCACGACACCGGCGTCTTTACCACTTTTCGATTGAGTTTTAATAACGGATGGTCGTGCATTCAAGTATCTTGTCATCGCCGATTCACGTTAAAATGATATTGAAACAAATTCGAAACCAGAAAACATTTATATTTTATACATTTTTGGAAACAAAATATATAAAATATAATATTTGTTTACATGTATTGATGGAGATCCAAACGAAGGGGTCTGTAATTTTTTTAGTATTCAATAAAGAATAACGCATACAAACATCTTGTGTTTTTGCTCGCATCTATCCTGTTTCATCGTCTCACGAGCTTATTCAATTGTTAGAAAACAGAGCTTCCAGTTCTGTTTTAATTCTACAGCATTTTTGAATTTCGTACTTATACAACATTGTTTCAAAAAATATATAATAAAGAATAGTTAAGTGTTAAGAAGAATAAACATTATCTTTTATATTATTTTGAAAAAAAAGCAACTCAATATTGCAGAAAGTAATATCTAGTTTGTAGCATCTTTGAAATGCGAAAAAAAGTTCAAAAACCCTTTTGCCTTCCTGAGTTACGCATTTGAATGATTAATAAAGAGCATGACAAGCGTTACCAGAAGGTGCAAACATATATGAGCAAGCTCTTGAGAGGTTAATGCGCCACCTATATGGGCGCGAGCCAACTCTTCTGCTGGTCCTCCCTTTTTGTCAAGGCTCCCATTTCGCCGTCAGAGAGTTGTGGAGAAATCCTTCCTTCCCTGATCGGATGACAGGAGGGTCTCGAGGAACTCCTCCAGGCACAAGGATCGAACACCTGGTCGTTCAGCACAACGGGAATAGGTCGGCGGAGAGTAAGGGAGAGTTGGCGGGGCTCGAGAGGTGGTCTTGGTGGTGCGCGGGACGAGGCGATGTGGAAGGGTAGCGGCGGGGTATTACCATGACAAAAGTTTCCCGTCGCGGTTCTTGCTGGGGTACCCAGGTGCGTGGGACCGAAATTCGGGGGTCCGGTAGCCGGTAGAAGGGCGATGCGATTCACCCCCGCAGCGAGCCAATATCCTTCCATCCCGATTCCGATAGGTTCGGGACTTCAAACGCTAGTCTTTCTAGGACGAAATGCGTAGAAACCGAACAGCGACATCGACACGAATTCAGCGAGTTCAGATCTTACTCTTGGAATCCTCAGTACGATCTTACTCTTGAAATTCTAGAATTTCTAGTGTAAAACAAAATTCTCTTAGAGCTTAGGAATCTGGCGCGCACTTGGAAGAGCGATTAAGATCAATTAGGAGGACGAAGCACAAAGTAAATTCATATTTAGCATCCATCTTAACGTATATCGGATTATATTTTACGCGCTTCTTCCACTTAAAAAACACGGAGATAAAAATAATGTATTCCGCGTTCTCTCACTACCTCCGTCTTATTTTCGCTATAGTTTTTTGCTTGACTTAGATTGCTACGATAATGAAAAACAGAAACAGTATAAAAGAAGAAAGAAGGGGAGAGAGAGAGAAAGAGAGAGAGAGAGAGAGAGAGAGAGAGAGAGAGAGAGAGAGAGACGAAAAGGAAATATAAAAATTCCAATTTCTGCGGCTTGGCGTAACATTTTATCCACGCGTGTCCATGCGACGCGTTTAAGCCGCGTTCTCAGCGTGCTCTCACACACCTTTGTGGTTTCTCTCTCGCAGAACGTCGGGAGATTTGGTCCGTGACGAGGTAAGTACGTGGCGACAAGACGACGCGCAGCGACGGACACGTATCGGAGAAGAGAGAAGCGGAAAGGGGGGAACAAGCACGAAGACTTGGAAGGATACGGCGTAGCGGCATACGCAGACGAGGCTTTGCGTAAGCAGGTGTGACGATGCGTGGACACGCGTCTACCAGGAAAGGACGACCCTCGCACGAAGAATCCGCCACCCGCGGGACCAGGTGTTCTTTATTGCGGATTTCGTGTCGTCGTCGAGGCGAGAGATCTCGTCGCGACGATCTTTGTTTTGCGAGACGCGTGGCGCGGTGCCGACCGGCGGCTTTCCATCAGAGGCCAGACACGATTCTTTCTCCTTTTTACTTTCTAGCGCGCGTACGTGCGATAAGACGACCAGGCGTACGGTGAATGTTAATCGCTAAAACATCGTTTCGCAAAGAAACTAGCGAAAGTGGATAACGCGATATACAAGTTTTACGTACGGACCGTACACTTTTATCTTTAGCGACGAAAATAACATAGTGGTAGTGGCTTTTTTCACTCAAAAGCAAATTTAATTTACATGCTTTTTACTTTCTTTTCAAATAATTAAATCGTACGATAATTAGTCAATTTTATATCTTTAGATTTTTCGTCTTTTTTTTTTTTTTTTTATCGAAGGCATTAATTCCTTTTGTTTGACCTCGGTCTTTGGATCAGCTCGAAGACGTGACCGACACGCGTCTAGCCACGAAAACGGGAGCGCGTGGTTTCAGGTGGAGCAGCGGTTGCGCCGGGAGCACCCGGAAATACGGTACAAAAGGGTATTTATTTTGGGTTATTGACGTCGCCAAATATTACACGAGCCGGCATTGTGTGCGCACACGGGTCCTTGATATTAGCATAGCGTGGATGGAGCCGGTGCCCGGCCACATTGTTGGTGAACGTGTATATCGGTACGGCCCTGGGGCGAATGCCACCCTTTGTGTCCTCCCCCTCCCCCACGCACCGACGTTCCGTTACCGTCCGGGGGTGGCCACCCTGCAGCTAGAACGCAAGTCAGAGAAACCGAAAAACAATTTGAGCTCACGAAAATCTAATCAGTAATCGTAAAACTCGTTACTTACACGAGTTTTTTGTCATAAAAAATATATGAATCTGGTCTCTCTCTTTCTCTTTCTGTTGCTTTATAAGATTTTACCAAAGTGAAAATTTTTCCATTCTTTGCAATCATTTTATAAGATTTTCATAAAAAATGTACGTGCACACACATACACACATTGCTCCACGCAGTTTAAATATTGAAAAAAAATATATTATGCGTAAAAATTTTTGAATTGAAAGTTTGGAAAGTAATCTAAAAGATACAAAATCTCTCGCGAAATTAGAAAAACACGTCTGTGACGAAATTCGACGAGAAATCAATCATCTTCGATTACACAGATAACTAGCGATTAATAGTTCACGAGCTGCGGCTCGTCATCAGCTGAAATATCTGAAAACGTGCGGACACGGTGTCACGACGTCTTATCTCACAGAGACGTGTCGCTAGTTATCATCAGGCAACGTTACGCCGATATCGGTCGCAACATAGCCGAAGCGATTAATCTTAGCTGCAACCCAGGACGACGCGGTGTCCCGGAGATTCTGCAGCCCCGTCAGGGTAATGATCCGTGGCACGCGTGATAACCCACTGCTCTTGCGTGTCCTGCAAACTACCCTCTATGGCTCTCGCAACGTCCACCCGACGTATCGATGACCCGGAAATTC
The DNA here is from genome assembly GCA_014825455.1 of Pseudomyrmex pallidus. Lineage (NCBI taxonomy): Eukaryota > Metazoa > Arthropoda > Insecta > Hymenoptera > Formicidae > Pseudomyrmex > Pseudomyrmex pallidus. The sequence goes on along the minus strand of QVNV01001251.1, from coordinate 66,100 downwards.
TATCCGGAATGTAACACGTCTCTCGTGAGGGATATTTGACGGGACAAAAATTCATGTGCACGAGAATCTCACGAGGCGAGTGCGTTGAGAATTTTCTCTTATAAGAAGCAAAACATCTTACGAGGCAAGAGAAAGAGAGACACAACAGAGTCGAATCAAAGAAAAAAAATTATCAATTGTTTTTTGCAGGATTTGGTATTGAAAACCAGTCGCGTCATTCGCGATCATCCGGTACTCGAGCTGACCAACTGGTTTGGCGAGTATTGAAATAGACTGCCCTCTTACACAAGCACGAACGGAGGCTGCCACTTTAAATATAATGATCTACTGGGTGTTTGGCAGAAAGATATAGTGCAGTTTCAAAAATTTCATAAGAAAAAATTAACACTACCCGTGTACAGTCTCATGACATATATACGCCACATTACTTTAATGACGAATAAAATCATCAATTAAAAATTGTCCATTATTTGTCATTTATTTTATTGCCTTCTAATCTATTCACGCGTGTCTACGTGAAATAGTAAAAAAATCTTAAATCTTTGTCACGCTGATCTTTTTCATCGTTTATCTAAGAGAGTTTTCCTTCAAATTTGACTTTTATTTCTTGTATAAATTTTCGTGACGAGCGGCTCATGAATTTTTCTTCTAAAACAACAACTGCTTACCGCGCAAGAGCGCACAAAACTCGAAGATATGCGAAATTTGCTTTAACAGAGCACCCCGTATGCTACGTCGTGAGAGCGCAGCCGGTCACGTCCCGGTCGCGTGAAATCAATGTTTCATAAGCACAGTTAACAGAACCGACCGCCATGTACACCGTGACCAATGTACATCTTGATTTAGTAGGTCCGGTGGACGCGTTTAGGTAGTCTCGTTTGGACGTTGAAGGTAGGCTTAGGGTTGAATACGTTGGTCGCCCGGTTGCTTCTCCGTTGCTCACGAGCTGTCTCGTTAGCAGCAGCCAGACGTGAACGAGCGTACCGTGCCAGATGAGAGGGGAAAGGAGGTGGGAGGGACGGATTACAAGAGGGAGGATGTCTAATAAAGCAATTCCGTTATGGTTCTCGGCGTAATATGAGAAGCTATCCGCCCTCGTTGAGAGTGCGAGATTTTTATGCGGTTACCTGTCCATCCCGAAGAAACGGAAATACTGAAAAGATATAGAGAAAGAAAGAAACGGGAGAAGAAACGATATAGTCTGCTACGTCTGCTATATTCTCAAACATGTGGGACAATCGTAATTGGAAAATGATCGATCACATGTCTCATTGCTTGGTTAATTCCTGATTTAACGCTACTTTCTTCCGTGTTTGAGTTCTCGTATCGAGTCTTGGGGTTATCCGAGCAAGAATTCGCCACAATGGCCGACCTATATAGCTTCATTAAACGCGCGACCATTCGTCAGGGCAAACGGCATCCGTGACGCCTCTGGACTCTCAACGAGCGAATTAGGGAGATTTACGAGCTAGAAACGTGACCGCGCGGTGCGTCTGGCTCGGAATAGACTGTATCCACTTTTCGGCTTGACCCCTGCGACCTGTCGGTTCATTCAAATAATCTAATTCGCGAGACGAAAAGACCGACAAACGCGCGCGCGTGTGTGTGTGTGTGTGAACAACTTTAAAACTTTCATGTTTCTGCATAAGATTAAGACATTTCTTTCTTCAAGTTTCATTTTTCTCTTTGACGAATCAAAAATATTTTTATCGATATTTTAAGATATCGAAACATCGCACTCTGTATATATATTATTTACATTAAATTATTTATATGAAAAACTTTTGAATCATATACTCTCAGACTGTAAATATGCCGTGTTTACGAACTGCAATATTCACTAAACTGTCGGGACACAAATCCACTTTCTGGATGGAACGCGTATGCAAAATCTGATGAAACATCGCAGAGGCGAGGCGCGCAAGGGAGAAGGAAAGAAAAAAAAAGGGGGACCGTGGTAGAGCTCATTGTTTTTAACCAGTTCTCTGGTGGGAGGGGGACCGCAGGGAGTTCTCACACGGAGCTGTACTCGACCGGAAGCCGGTGTCGCCAGTACCAGTTCGGGGGTACTCGAATATACTCGCAGACACCGAGTACAGAAAGCCCATTTCAATCTCACACACACGGCGTTAACGCCGCGGGAGTCCGCAACAGGATTCCCTGGTTTGCGCACCGACGACGACGCGCGCACACGCCGCATACATACGAACACACGTGCGTCGCTTATAAATCATTAGCGGGCCGAGCGATTAGTCCTTGCGGAGGGGTGGTTCGGAGAGGGGGTGGGTAGCGTCGCTCGTGATGCTGGCGGCGACGCGAAGAGGGAGAGGGAGAAGAGTGGGAATGATTATTGCCGTGGCACATAGGTCGGTTAGGGGGAAAATTATTAGTAGCCCCTGATTGGAGCTACTTCCCTTCGTCCAAGAGGGTTCTAATGTACTAACGAGTGCCTCCATATCAACCGATCCGTCCGAAAAGATTTACCGCGATCCACTACCCTTGTTGTCGATACGTGTACCCACAGCACTTATGTAACGCGAATGCGTAAACGCCGGATTCTCTCGAGCAAGATACACTGACTTAAGATGCGTCGCACAATTATTTGTTAATTTCACTTCAAAGAACATAAAGATTTATTAACAAACGTTTTTGTTTTTTTTTTTTTCGAAAAAGTGATAAAAATCAATAATATGTACGTAATTTATATATACTATAAAAAATCCGATATTATTGTGATAATTATTTTTATTTAATATATACTTTGTACTATAGTATTGTAAATAAACTTAATTTGTTTTACAAACAAGACATTGCGCAACTACTAAAAATAATAGTCTAATTTAAATTCGCGATAAACACGTGTCTCGGATTAATTCCTAAATTTATCTACATGCGTATACTGATTATTATTATCACTCCGTACGTAGTAGTTCGCAGCGTTTCGTTATGCTACTCGTGCTGAACACACAACGACGAGTGTGACATAATCAAATTATTTATACTATAGATCCCCGCGCGATGCATCAACGGAGAACAAAATTTCGTCACGGATATGTCATGAATATTCCCGCGTCGGGATGCTGCACGCCGAATCGGACGCATCCGAGGGTCGATAGTTGTGTCCCCTTCTTTTTACCCCCGCTCTCGAAAATTGCGCACTCTTGCAGTCGGGGATGATGTTCTAACTATCCCACAGAGGCGAGGCATTAGAACGCCGTAACGCGCGCGACCACCCCCTCCTCTGCCCCCTCCCCCCCAAAGGATCATCCTCGCGAGGGTGGTTCGTTCGTCGAATTCACCATCTTCGTCTCGCCCCTCGGCCGGCCAATATGCCACGCTCGGTTCATAGCATATGCTCGGCTCGTCCCTACGCACGGTTAATCCGATTTATCATGTACGCGCCGCGTGTGCGAGTATCGAGATTTTATCGCCCGTCGCCGATATCGGCGGCGCCGGCAAGGGTGGATTAAGTTCAGACTGATCGCAAGAGAGAGAGAGGGTCGCCGCGAATTAACAGACTTGTTTCGGACGACGTATTTGCTTTCTGCGACTGACAGATAACGAGATATGATATCGCTTAGAAGATGCTGCCGGTAAAATTCGAGCGAGATAAACGAAATTAAGTAATTTCTTAATATTTTGCAGGAAAAATATTTGTATTCGTATATTTGCATTTTCTATTTCGGTAGTTAAAATGTGAACAAAGAGAAAGTAAGCAATCAATTTAGCTTTTTAACACTTCGTCTGCAGACCTCAAAAATGACTCACGAGTGATGAAGACACAGAGTGAAAAATTTCTCTTCTAGTCGTTTCAAAGATATAACATTAAAAAAAAAAAAAACTAATTTTTACTAAAAATTAGTAATTCTGTCTGGGAAATTCATATTTGTAGGCGAAGGGTTAATTTTATCATAAATTTTACGACATTGCCAATTTTTTGTATCACAAAATAAAACTCGCGCTCGACCGGCATATAATTTAACTTTATTTTGTTTCAGGCTTTTTAATCGCTTGACCGCGATAACCGCGAGTTATTGAATAAAACCACTCTTTACGTATCGATGAATGAAAAGGCAAGCGCGTATGACAATGTTATTAAATTATAACCAGTTGTCTCGCGGATCATTGTGACGTGGAAAAGTGGTTCCACGAGCAATTCAATGACGTTCCAGCAGCAATACTAAACCCCTCTACACGCATCTACCCCAAAGCACGGCCACAGATTCACTTAGCACCAGTTAACACGCGGAAAGAGATTCTCTTTCTCTCTGTGTACATCTCACTTGCTCTTTCTACCCAAACTATTTATTCTCTTTCTTCTTTTTAGTGCCTCTCGTTCTCACATGAAACGTACTTTGCGGCACCACGTGGCTTAGCCGCCGACCCCTAAACCTCGAGAGGAAGGGACACACCCCCTGTCACCGATTCACGCCCCACCGTGTACGTGTACATTGTCATATACGGCCATTGTGTAATCGCAAAGTCCCTTTCAATTTTTGTTCCTTGACCGATGCGATCACCCACAAATTGAATTAAATCGTTTATATTTCTTTAATATATGCAGCAATAAATGGATTTATACGTCACTGAAAAGTATTTAAATGACAACCGACACTACCGAATATCAACATTGCGTATTGAATTGTTCTTATTGCATAACGGGATTTTCCTCCCAAACTTTCCGTAAGAGAAACCTAAGTAAACCTGGGAATGTGCTTTTAACGGCGATGACACTGCCCTTCCCGCAAAACGAGACGGGTTATTCGAACCCCCCGCGATTCGTAGGAGTCAAGGGGCGACGAGGTTTCTGTCGTTCATGTAAGCGTCAATCACACACCGCGCATATATTTACGAGAATCGCTCTCTCTCTCTCTCTCTCTCTCTCTCTCCAAGGGGCGTCTCTTCCCTGCGTCTACTAGCGTGTGACGTCTACCAGGTTCCGAAACACACCCCCAAGGAGAGAGAGAGAGTCTACCTATCCCCGGCGTTTCTCACCGCTCTCCGATGTTGGCTAAATAATAGCTCCCGGGGGAGAGCACACGAACGTGTCAACCATCTTGACAGCACGTGACGTTTCGTATGCGCGGAATATACGTACGATAACCAGATGACTTTGGTCCCCGACACTCGATTCCTGCCGGGATATCGTAGGTATCGCCGAAAGACGCACGCGAAAAAGATGTGTGTGACGATTTCCGCCGCACGTATAATGAGAAAAAAAAATCCAAAATATTTGACGAATGACAATAGCGAATCTAAAATTCCATAAGTAATTTCTGGACACATGATAACTCGAAACAAAATAACATAAATATGATAACTCGAAACAAAATTGATAGGTACACATATAAAGTGTGTAAAAATATTTAAGGATTAAAGATGCAAAAATATGGCGAAAGAATCACCGACATTTCTGATAGCATCCCAAACTGTCTCTCAAAACGTAGCACACGACCCTATTTCACGACGTCGCCGCTTTCGCGCGAACAATTGTACGTTCCACGGACAAAAAAGCTCCCGTCGACCTGTCTGAAGTTGTTGCGCAGTGACAACGCGACTGTCTCGTCGTGACGATGACGGCTAAAGTGCTACGAACGTTTGTAGCTTTATCGACTTCACACTCTCTTGCAGTTTATTAGTTCAATTATATGCAAACGCAGGTTTTTTTTTATTTTATTTTTTAAATAAATAAATATATACTCTTTCAGTTTTTATATAATGAACCTTAATATAATTGACAAACTTATTTTACTTTTGATTATTCTTTTTAACCACGTGGCGGTTCTCAGGGGCCGCGCGTCTCCCTATCAGAGATTTAAAACGATGTTCGCCGAGTCATAAACCGCGACGAAATGACTCGAACAGATTTTATCGCGGACTTTTTAGAACTCTCCGTCCAAAGTGTGTCCCCTCGAGAGCGATGTTTCAGACTTAGAGTTTAAAGTATTCCGCACGGTTATCGATGGGCGTCCGGGACCCTATCGCGAAAATTGACCCACTTCGTAATAGCGGGCGATCGGATCGGAGCGCCCGCCAGAATTGAGAATCCTATTTTTCGAAACGCCATTCGGGGTCTCTCCGAACAGAATTCGCCGCTGCTATCGATCGGCCATTTGAATTTTAAAGTGGCCTAACGCTATTTACACACTCGGGGATTCTCGTTTCATCGCTCCGTGCGAATTTCGCGCGCATTTAAATCAGTCGCGGGAAAACTGTCAAAGCGTGAAAAATAATTTTTCTCGTAATTACGTTACCAGGTGCGCGCGGCGCCGATTTTCCGGGCGCGCGCGTGTGAGTTTTTGTTTTTTTGTTTTTTTTTTTTTTTATTATTATTATTATTCTCGCTCGAAGACTCACGCGAGACACGTGTCGACGGTGGTATCAATGTCGGCGTACGAGACGAGTCGTAATGCCGGACAAAGAGCGTATCGCAAATTCTGAAATAATAAACCGAGCTGGCAGCGCGCACCACTGTAAAATAATCAGGAATTCCGCGCGCGTCCAGTCTGTCGTACGAGGCGCCAATCATGCCAACATTCAATCGCACCACGTGCAACGAGAACAGGAGAGACAGGGTTAAACGTATACGGTGTACAAAATGTTTCGATCGGCGAATGAAATTTGCCGGCAGAAATTTTTGCAATCCGAGTTTGTCAATTGTGCATAATCAGCGTTTATAATCAGTGATTGTCACTCATTTCGAGAGGACACACGTGTAGAAACGAACAACGTGTAGGAATAACCAAAAAATCATGCAATACTCTCCGCAGTAAAAATTGAAACTTTCAGATGGAGTGGCGACTGTCTGTAACTTAGCATAAAACAAACTTTACAATGTAAATATAATATTATTGTTTTAATTTATGATTGTGTGATATTGACGCGAGTGAAAATATCGACCGCACCCTGTATAAGAGAAGAAAGATGAACGCAGCTTGAGTGAGAAAGCTTGTGTGTAGCGACTGTCCCGATTCGCTAAACTCGCCAATTATTTGACCATTCGTTTTGGCAACGTGCGCCAAATCTACAAGTGTTTGTCCTGTGCTACACCTCACTACGCGACCAGAATAACGAGTTTTGATTCGAGATTACACGAACGGTTTGAAGAAAGAATAAAAATAAAGACCGGGATCGGGGACCAACGGGGAGAGAGATAACGATAGAGCAAGATCGGAGAGAAAAAGAAAAACGCCAGGGAACAAGCGCGAGTAGCAGGCGGCAAAAACCTAGAAAAGCGAAGCGAACGGCTGGTTCCAAATGGCGGAAAATCGCTGATTTCTCGTAAAACTCGAGCCTGTGCGGCTACCAAGCGACCATTAATTGGACGACAATAATTATCAGCACGCTTGCTCTTTTCGGCCGTAGCTTTTCCTTCGGCGGCGAAATTTTATTTCAACCGGTCCGGAAATTGCCGCTTCGACGATGCAAGTCAAGCTGAGCCAGCTTTAGTGTTAAAAAAAAAACAAAACAAAAAAAAACAAAAAAAAATCGAGAGACCGGATAGTCGTGACTTGGCTCTTGTATCTCTTTGTAGACCAAAGCCTGTTAGTAAATAAAAAACGAGAAACTAAATAATATTTTTTATTTAGCAATTTTTTAATTCAAATAAATGACATTAATTAAAATGTAATTAATTCTATTTTCCATCTACTCTGAAATAATACAACTTCGAATTTGGTGATCAAATTGATAAGATAAATTAATAAGATACGTATCTATATATACGAAAAAAAAAGTTGCGCATCACAAAAGATTACAGGAACAAAGAAATCCACAAATAAATGTGCTGATGAGTAGTCGACACGTTTTATAATTGATTCCCTCGAATTTGATCGCCGAAATGGCTGGTGAGCACTAATTACGACGCGCTTCGACTAATTAGTGCAGCCAGACTCCGCGCGGCTAGGTGTTAATTAATTAGAGGTCCTCTCACCGTAGATACGACGCATCTCCGCGTGTATTGATAAATTGGCCCAAGTGACAGATAACGAGTATCGTATTATTCGAGAAATGTCAGTCGCAACTGCGCGAATATAGTATCCCTATTTTCTGCTTATTCATTACACCAACATTTACATATCTAAAGTAGTTTTTTTTTCTTTTTTTTCAGCAACAAATTCTCGATCAAACATAAATATTTTTTCTTTGGTGGAGATTTCATGGAAAACTTCCTCTTGTTCTCGTCGTTATAATTTGACAATCAAACTTTTTGAGGGGGTAAGCTATGCTTCACGGGTGGGTGTATTGAGATCGAAGCGTATTACACAGCAACCTGCCTTCTTTTTCCACCATCTTCGAACAGTTTAGGGAAGGCTTCGTTCTGAAGCGAGAGAGAGAGAGAGAAGAAAGATCGGAGAGAAGCGGAGCGGAAGAAAAGAGCTTCGAAGCCAGGAAAAGCTCGCCCTTTCTCTCTCTTTCTCTCACTCTCTCTCTCGTCAGCTCTTTGACCGATGATTGGCAATCCGTAAGCCGATTACCGGGGCCGAATGAATGTGCTCGCCGGCCCGCGTCTGGCCCGGTCCAACTCCGCGCATAACACCCGTTCTCCGTTGCGCCTCCGGCCCGCGTATATATATATATATATATATACATATCCCTCGAAACCCCTCCCTTGTTCCCGCGTCGTCCGCTCCAGGAAACCGCCCCTCGGTGATCTCCTTATTAACCACAGCCCGGTAATTGCGATCGACGAGCGATTATGCCGCGCTTCGCTGGGCGCTCTCTCTGCACACGGCAGGATTAGGCAGATTAGTTGGAGGTTATACCGCTGGATAATTGATCGCACCCTTCTTGATCGGCTGACGCCGGTTGCCGCGGCGCAATTAACCGCCATAACCGCTCGTATGCGAAAAATCACGCGCCGTTACCGCGGAGAGAAGGTATAGGTATGCGTCAGGTGTGTCACGACGTGTGTTCTACATCGCGCGCAGCTAATGGAAAAAAAAAAAAAAAAAAAATTGACAATTTCAATCACTATTTTTTTCGCGTCTATTACCTATATCCAGAGTTTAACTATGGACGCTACTATAAAAATTAATTTCCAAAACTAGATTTCATTACGTTACGCGCACAATATCATATTAACACTTATTCCCTCTCATTTTTTTTGCTTAATTTTTCTGAGAGTCAAAGAGCACGAATGGCCGGAAGCGAGCACATATTTAATATAGCGAGCCAACACGAGCGGGGCGTGTGTACATCTGTCAATGCGGTATACCGAGTCTTTGCAATTTAGAGATGTGAGAGAGAGAGAGTGAGAGAGAGAGAGAGAGAGAGAGGACGAAGGCTTGCTTGAGTTATTGGAGGTTGTCAGCATCGGCTCCTGGTGCCAGGAACACGTGCTCCGATTTCGCGGTAAATCGTCGCCCCGACGACTAACCCCCGTTTTCGGTACGATCAACCCTCACCGACCTCGCGCACTCTCCGCGCACGATTCTTTCTCTCGGTCCAGTTATATATATTTAAAAAAAAAAAAAAAAAAAAAGGGGAAAGAGAAAGAACCGCGCGAAAAATAATGGCGCCGCAGGAGGGAATTGCTGCATAGGAAAAGAAACGCGACGATCTTCCGTAAAATAAAAAAGACGATAGGAATAAATAAATAAATAATATATAAAAAATATAAATGGAAATAAAAACGATAATTGTGAAACTTTGCTTGTTGATGACGCGTGCGAGAAATAATTACTCTTTCGCGTGACAAAATATTATATTTGTTTCCAAAATATCATAAGCTTTTACGCGAGAGTTTGCTCAGCGCATTCGTCATCATTCCGCTGGAAAAGCTTTGCGTAAATACAAAATGTTTGTATTAAAAACAATATGAGCCTAAGAGCCCGCATATCGAACAACTCGGCGGTGAAATAAACGCGCCGCGAGTAATTCGAAACACGAAATGTTTGGTCTACTAAAAGTTCTGTCGCGCGCAACACGAGGACGATACCTTTAAAATGGTTCTGCCAAGGGGTGGATACTTGCTTCTTTTGCGTGTGTGTTGAATTAAAAAAGATCGAACTTAAACGCGCCGCGTGTTCGTTTTCGCACGGGTTTTCGATAGTTAAATGTCAAACGATCGAGTTATCGATCAGATTTAACGCAATATTTAATTGTTTCGCAAATTAAACGACATAACGTAGCATTTTGTTAAACGGTAAAAATAATTGAGCGTCAAAAATTTAGTTTATTTTATATAGAAAACATCTAAATGTTCAGATTAAAATCTTTTTCGCTTAAGGCAAAAAATTTCGCTTTCAGCAAGTTCAGAGATAAATTAATTTTACTTGCGCGAGAGAACACTATAGGAGCGTGCAAAGTAACACGGTGACATAACCAGATCCAATGTAAACGTGGATATGGCCAGCGGAAGTTTAGAAAAAAAAAATCATGCTCACCCATAGAAGCACCCTTCTTGTCTCTATTCAATCGAACCGCCCTTCGGAAGCTTTATCGATTTCTTTTCACCACCGATACGAAAATAGTTTCGAGTGGTCCGACGGAACTCGAGGGCTTCTTAAGGCCGACGAAAGGGTGTACTTCTCATTGACAGAGAACCCAAAATGGCGGTCCCCGATACGAGAACACCTAGCGAATGGTAGTTGTACATGGAAAATGCATTAAATTCGAAAAGACTAAGTAACGTTCTGCCAAAACAATGCGGTGATAAAAACATTGGTTACATGTCATGATTGTACACCTTAGACATCACCTGAAGATATATATATATACACATACATATATTTAGAAATGTGTCTGTGTGCTTTAATTGAATTCGCAAATGAGATAATTTCGGCTGTATAAATAGTCGTAATAATTTTCCTTGAAAAGAAGAAGTGTACTACCGTCCACTTGAATACTCTGCACGTATGCGCTGCTAATTAAGCGCAGACTTGAAAAGTAAAAAAAAAAAAAAAAAAAAAGACGGAAAGACGGCTTAATAAAAGAGAGAGAGAGAAGAAAAAACTCGAGATGTGTGTGGCGCGCGTCGAGAGAACCATCTACCGCCATGCTCTGTATACACGATGCACACAGTACGATTTCAAAACAACGAATGAACCCGCGAAGGAACTCGGAAGTGATTCCCGGCGACAGGAAATACGGATATCGCGATGAATGTGTAAACGTGAATAAGAGAAGAAAAAAAAACTATGCGTTAAGAGAAATCGAAGGAATATTATGTCGCGAAGCGAATTCGCGTTATGAATGCAACGTAAGTTTGTGGAACCCAGAAGAAAGGAGGAAACGTAAGCGCGTGTATATATATATATATGTATATATAGCATAAAGCGCGTGAGGGTGGATGACGCGCGTGGAAAAAGAGCAAGCGCGTGTTCCCATCGGACCTGAATACGCCGGATGACAAACTTGTCGTCGACTGAACCATTAAATTCCTTTGAGAGGAGCTCGCGGAAGATGCGCGCGGTGCCAAGGAATGTTTGTTCGCGAAGCGAGTAAGCCTTCCCCGCCGATCTTCGTGGTGCGCGCGCTTGTGTCTGCCTAACATAACAGAACACAATGAAAAGAAAAGATTTACATGACATATGAATGATAGACCAATGTGTGGTGGCGGTAAATAATTATATCGCAGACTGAATTGTTATTTACACATATGAGATATTAAATATCGTAATATTTTTGAATAACCTGTACGTTTTTATATAAATTTTTCTACGCATTATTTTCGCGTTTTGTCTTGATAAAACTCTCATCTCCAGACTCATTATCCCGAAATATTTCGCTTTGTCGCGCAGTCGAGACGTGAGATTTAAAAAAGTCTTATCGTCTTAGGGAATATACATATATATATATATATATATAGAAAACGCAACTAAGAGAAGAAAACCGGCGCCGGAGGGGAATGCGGGGGTAAACGTTAATTGTCCAATAAAGTCGAGTTACGCCCGCTAAAAATATGTCGTTAACGCGGCTGTAAAGAGACCTGGAAATGACGCGGAAAGACGTTATTTTTCGTTTAACTTTGTCCCCGAAAAAAAAAAAAAAAAAAAAAAAAGTTATTATCCTCGTAATTCGCATTATCCTGACACGATGATACATACAGCTGCAAATTCAGACGTTCTGCAGGATTTACCGATACCATCTATTACCTCCGTAAAATCTTATTTCTCAAAAAGCGTTTTGTAACATTTCCTTAAAAAGAGATACAAAACTTTATTTTATTTACATTCAAATACACACACGTGCATAAAAATTTATATCTATGAATATGTTTCCCTGCAAAATTCGAACTATCCGTACTCGTTATCATTTATTAACGGTAACGGCAAGACGAAATGCTGCGTTTAAAATGCCTCGCTACCGTTCCGGTCTACTTTTTTCATGGAGAGCTTGTCGAGATCTTCCCGGAACACATCGGAGCGGTAACGGGCTGTAGCACAACGAATGAGAGACGGGCGGATAGAAAGAAAAAAGACGAGGGAGAGCGAGAGATGGAGAGAAAAATTGAAAGAGAGAGAAGAGGAATGGCAGAGAAATTTCTCGAGAGACGGAAGAAGCCGGGGAAAAATGAATTCGGTGTCCCTGTGGCAGAGAGAAAAAGAGAGAAAGATAAAGAGAGACAGAGAGAAAGAGAGAGGAAAAGAAAGATATATATATATACATATATATATATATATATATATATATATATATATATATGTACATAGAAGAAGAGAGAGAGAAAGAAAGAGAGAGAGAGAAAGAGACTGAACAAGCATGCAAAACTCCCGGGAACAGGATCGCGCGGGATTATGATTATCCTTGGCGTAGGAAAGGAGTGATTTATCCTGTCGCCGTCCTCATTATGGCTCCCGGTCACATAATCCAACCTGGTGCGCCACACCCTGAACCGCTCCGGGCGATAGATTAAGGTACGTCCATACCAACGTAGGTGCATCCTGCAAGTCCGCTGCGGGCAGCGTAAATTAAGCGCCGTGCAGAACGCGCGGGATATATATATCGCGTCACGGTGCATCCACGTTTTCACGGGGCTCCCGTTAGCGAAATTCACGCGGTATCAAGCGAGCGCTACTTAGAAACAGCGAGAGAGACGCAAGAGCCGAGAGAGAAACGAGCGTTCCGTCGAATATTTTTCCATTTTTCAGCGCGCCGGATAAAAGGATACCCATAATTCTCACACGTTCGTCGTCTTTTATCTTATTTTCGACGAAGATTGATAAAAATTTTTCGTCAAAAGAGAGAAATTCGCGAGGTTTTCTCCCCCGGTCTCTACATACAGACTCGTCCGACGCTTCGCACGGACAGCGCCGCAAAGGTGAGGAAGGGGTGTCGGGTGAACGGGGTTTTTATGGGAAAGAACATAAATATAGGGTATTATTCTCCTGGAGCTGGTCGGTCGGCTGGCTGTCGCACTGATTTATAGGCTCGGCTTGTGTGTGAACACGGTTGTCGGTATTTTTATTTAAATTTAATACAGTCCACTTGGCGCTCGCGCGCGCGCGCGGGGGTGTATATTTTAGACAGTTTTGATAAGCAACTATGTGCGAGTAAGTACACGCGTATATGTCGCGCTGGCCCGCTGATGATGATAAACGACTGCAGCGCGGTTGCTACCTTACTGCTAATTTACGAACAGAGCGTAAATATACCTAGCGCGAAGCGTGAGACGTTGATTTAGCGGTCATTTCTACCTGATAAAATTGTCGCGTGGAATCAGAGAGAGAGAGAGAGAGAGAGAGAGAGAGACAGAGAAAGAGAGAGAGAGCCTCGCGGCGGCTTCCGGGTAACATAAACTTTTCTACGCCACATTAATGCAAATAGAAATGTGACAAAGTCTACTATATATATACTCTTCAAACACTTCTTTCTATTGACTGCTTAATGCAATTCTTATGTTCCAGTATCACGGTTTTTCGATGAGGCGCGAATTCAAATAACCCTGCCATTTTATTCACCCTCCCTCTATCAATAACGCATTTAGATAAAATTTCATGTAAATCAATATGCTTTCCTCGAGCAAAAAAGGAACGCTCTATTGCGTCGCGATGTATATAATCGCTCATTATACCTCAATCCAAGTGCGCCAACGTGCACCGCGTATATGGGAGTTAAGTCGATTCCTGCTGCATGATGGATCGAGTTAATGTAGCGTACCGCCGGTTTGCACGGCGCGCACGGACGTTAGGCCCTAGGTGATGATCCTAAGCTAGGTGAAAGTGATCGTGGGAGAAGCTGCAGTAGGTGTCGTCGAGCGACTAGGGTGTATCTGTGTTTCACGAGAAGGGAAATTTACTATTGATCAGATGTTAAACTCATCCGTTCGAGCGATCGACAATCCTACCCACACGATACGGACGGAGAGCAAAATAATTCTACACATTCGCTTGTAATTTTATTCACACGTGTGTGACACTTGATTTTCCCTCTTCAACTCGAAGAAAATGAATTGTCACTGTCTATTAAAAAAAAAAAAAAAAAACAAAAATACTCGGAATTTCCCCCATCTCCCTTTTGATTGTTTCTGTAACTTTACGATCACGTTGCGGCAAGCTCAGACAGCCCCGAGCGAGTATATTCGCGGACAATATGTTTTCTTGTTGTTGTAGCGAGAGGACAGAGATGGTACCCACGTTCGTGGGGTCGGCGTTTTTCGCCTTTGGGGTGGCTCGCGGGGCTTGTAACTCGGTTAAACCGGCACGGATATTTCATTAGCTGTCCCCTGAAGCGCGCCGACCCCACGCACGACCCCAGAAAGCTCAGAAACGACGGGCTAAAGGGCGGTCCTGGCCGCATGGATACATCTCGGAAGGCACACTGTCGTCGCGCTCCTGCCGTTTCGCTGTTCGAATTCGCCGCATTAAGTCGAGTGTCCCTGCACCCCACTTTTCGCTAAATTGTTGACACGACAAATATATCACATTCTCGCCCGCGACCCGTATATTACGCCTCGGTGGTTCTTCTCTGCATTTAAAATCACCGACGCAACGCGTAGCGCTATAGAATCGAACTAACAAAGTGAGTAAGTGGTGGTTATTAATAAATAAATAAATAAAAAAATAAAATAAAATAAATAAAATAGAAATGCGCGCACGTGTGAACAAATCGTCATTTGTAATGTGTAAAAAATTGTACAATTGATCCTAAAGAAAAATAAGGTAATTACGCTAACTCACAGTCTGTAACACAATCGAACGAATTAAGTTTTTACAAGACAAAAATAATAATACGGTAACAATCAGACGAGATGTGCGAACGTTTTTCTGTTTCGTTGCAACACTCGTGAATATTCGGCGAGCGCGCGCTTCAGAAGAGCTTCCACTTCTCTGTTTCGCAAATTCCATGTCATAATACGCCCGACGGACAGCGTAGTACGAATACGTTTGCCTTTGCCATCAGAATTCTCTCTCGCGGAAGCGCATTCTCCGGGAAGGTGCAAGATACGTGAACGAATGCGAGACAAGCCCGGGGGCTACGAGGAAGCGCAGGAGGTTTAAGGGATGGTGCTGCCGGTCAGTACAGGGGAACGAGGCGTTATCACGGACATTAGCTTTCAACAGGGCGACCGGGATATAAAAGTAGCCCGAGGCAACCATTACTCGGACATTGTCCGCTCGAGTCTCTTTCGCGTATCTATCCTTCTCGCTCCTCCTCCTCTCCTTGTTCCCCGTTTCTCTTTCTCTCTCTCTCTTTCTCGTGAGTTTACCCTATCCTTTTCTCTCTTTATCACGCTGTCTTTTCGAATATGTCGTTCTCTCTCTCCCGAGCGAGAGACGAAGAACGGAGAGAGGAGACGGTTCCTTATCAGAATTCCTCGTTCGCGTCGCCGTCACCTTGTCGCAAATCCATTTCGCAGTCGGCGAATTTCCACTCGTACACGTCCCCGGAATAGGGACGAGGGCTGCGTTCCAATCGCGCGAATTTCTACGTAGATTCTTACCTCTCTTACCTCGGGCTTTTTTTCCGCCCTCACCCGCCCGTCTGCCTGCCACCACCGACCCAAGTCCTACGACCGACTCGAAAATGGAGCCGCGGAGAAGATTCGCGAAGCGCTTCTTAATGGATTGTACCTAATTTGTGCTCGAGGGTCCTCCGAAGGGATTCGACGGGGATTATTCGCGCGGAGAATGGAAGCGCAGCACTGGAAGTGCTTCTTATCGGATTTTTTTTTTTTTCTATAATTGGAAAACACCGAGACGCGCGTCCTATAAGTGTATTTGAAAAAGTAATTCCTCTTCCTGCATTTTTATATTGATTATTCAACTTATAAGTATGCGGTTTTTTTTTAAAGGTATTGTTATATATCCTTTCTGTTTTCGCTCATGTTGAAAAAAAGTAATTGTATATTTCACGAGTGAGTGAATTATGTTTAAATTCAAATTTGTGTGTGTGGATGCGCATAACTTGATCTCTTCGATTATCGGTGTCTTTAAATTGCAACCTGCAAAACAATATCGGATGGAATCGCGGTGAAATAAATTTTAACGCGCATCGATATTTTCCTTCATTCGCGAATGTTATCGCCGAATCGATTATCTCCCAACGTAGTTGCTAACAAAATCGTATCTCTCATTTCATCTCAATTATCGCACGCACTATTGAAATCTACACGGGTGGGAAAAGCACGAGTTTATTCCGAGATCTCGTCGTATCGCCACAAGCAGCCGGAAAGCAATTATCCGCTTCGAGATCGCGGTTCAAACGCCCCTCCTTTTATTCAGGCCAATGAGGTAAAAAGGACTGAAATATTGGCAAGCGGTATCTCAACAAATTAGCCCGATGAAACGCAAATGGAACACAAAGTGAGCGCAGAGGGGAGAGAAGACTACCCAGCAAGACAGAATGGAAAGAGCGGAGGGGGGGAAGGGAAAGGGGGGGAGGAAGAGGAAAGCCGGGGAGGAAGGTAGTATCGGAGGCAGAAAAGAGAGAAAGAGAAAAAGAGAGGAAGAGAAAAAGAAGGAGAGAGAAAGAGAACGAATCAAAGTAAAGTCGTTGAGACTCATTGAACTGGAAGTAACCGACAGAGTGCCTTCCGCGCCCCGGCGCTACTAATCTTATGCAATTACTTTACAATTCACTTTGCCGGTTGGCACTCACTACCAATAGAACAATCTCTGAAATCGAGTTACCCCCTCGAAAGTTTTCAAGCCCTTCGCTGCCCTCGCGTCCTCCCGAGTATTTGGATAGCGCCTGCCGATCTGTGTTTAGGATACTCGCGATACTTGGAGAAGATGCCGTCTCTCGCTATGCCGTTTGACAAAGAAATCGCGTAAGTCATTTTTTGTCACAGAGTCGCCATAAAGAAATAATGTGAAACGAAAGAACAACCACTAACATCAAGTTCTCATCACACAGAGTGTGTGATATACAAGAGAAATATATCACGTTTTTAATCACTTTCTTCCTTTCACTGTCGCAAATGCGGCTTTTACATTACGACATTTCAACAAGCGCGATTATGGTTGGTTTCTGTATTGTTCTCGATTTAGTCGCCGGCTAATCATTTCGAAGCGGACCATCTATGACGAGATGACTCGCCGTAAGCGCCGTAATTGTCTCGTAACAGTGCACGTTGTAAGCTCGAACAAAACAAACTTCGCCATATGGAGCCACGTTGAAAGAGAGCGATACGAAAAACGAGAGGAGGGGGGGGAGGAATAAGGGAAGAAAAAAGAACGCAAAAGAGAAAGAGCTCATCGGTGGTATATGATTCTAAAGAGAGGTGCAGGATCGTGCCTAGGGTTGCGCGGTGCCCGCGATCGAGATACGCCCATGTAATCAAGAGAATTAAGGGGACACCCTGCCCCGTCCGCCTCCTCGGTGCGCCCCCGAAAACCCGGTGCGCAACGATATGGTGAGCCGTGATTAACTTTTCGTCATTCGCTCCGCGCCCCATTCATTCGCCATTCATTCGCGTCCACACGGATTACGAGCGCGCCCGCGTGTATGGGCGTGCGTGCGTCGAGGAGGGACGACGAAAATCGCGGATCAGCAGACCGAACGACGGGCGCAACGGCCGATCGACTCGTCGACTCTATTTTGCGCGCCGGCTCTTTGCAAGACCCGTCCGCGATTCCAAAATTCTATAAGTTGAGCGCTTGAACGTTCAGTTCAGTTTTAACTTCGTATTCCGCGCCGACCTCGACTTGATCGTCAAAAACTAAAAGCTGCTTGATTCAATATCTCTCTCTTCCCGTTAAAAACTGATCAGCGCAAGTTTACTTTAGAAGAATCCGCGATTTTACATCGCGTTACAATTACAACGGGATTCGCGGACAACAAACATCGTTTTTTTCAGTTGAATATATTTCTCGAACAATTGTGAAAACTCGTCGTCGGAGCGAGCGAAATAATGAATCGATCAATTACCGCGAAAATCTCACGCGTCGTTACAAGATATCGCGATAAAATCGCAAACTCCCCCCGCATCAACTTTAAAACGCGCACTCCGTGACTCACCGCCTTAAAACCACTCGGTCGGCGACAAAGGGCGGAAGGGGTTTCCGCCCTCCTCGGTCCAAGATTTAATGCACACGTTGGTTATCAGAGTAATCACAAGACTCACCCCACGTCCTCACTCCGCCGATTTCCTCGACGTCCCGCGCTCACGGAGCGACCGTTGATTGAAACGTTCTGATTGCATCCCCCAGGGGGCGGCATGCGGGTGCCACATGGGGGTGATCGCTGCTCCGGCCGACCCCCTCTGCGGAACGTACCCACTTATTTGGTAGTCTAATGTCTAATACGGATGTCACCGTGACGAGGACGTTGATGATGTCGACGGCGGCGGCGGGATCGGGAACAATGCGACCCCAGAAGAGTCTGGATTTGCGGCTGAGGAGGCGGATCCTTGCGTTCTGTTTGTCGCGGCTTCTAACATTATTTCCACGCGCTAACGTCTTTACTGGGAGCAATTACTGGCACTTCACGTCTACGCTCGTTTGCACGTTTTATCGCGAATATTGAATAAAAGGTTTTAATAAACAAGCAACGATACAAGACGAAAATAATATAAATTTATCTATTGTGTAAGTGTTGACAGTCTCAACAACGTCGTAATCTTAACGTCGTTCGCGCCGCGACTTTTTGGAATACCAACGCAACATACATTTTTTACGAGATGTACATAATTCACACCGCGGTCACCGAGATCTTTGTCGAACATATCGCACCGTTAGAAAAGTGTTTTTTCACGATGATACGTTTCGCACACGATTTGTGACCCCGCATTCGAAAATCGAGAACGCGCGTGGGCGCGAATTGAAAATTCGCGCCGAGATAAAACGAAAGCGAGAAAAAGCTGAGGGAAAGAAGCCCGGAGAATCCTTAGGCAATTTCTCGCGCCCCTGCCGCGATAAAGCGTAGCCATGGCGCGCGCGATCGCCGAGAATACGATGGAAAAGCGCGAGGAGAAGGTCGGAGAGGAAGAAGAGCCGAGTCTCTCTCGCGAGAGAAGAAGGAGGGAGCGAACCTCTGGCACATCGGGTTCCGAAAGAGGATGGCCTATCAGCATATTTCAAAGATAAGCCTGCCCACCCTTCCGCGGCGACGACCCCACGGCCGGGCCATCAGCCCATAATAACAATCCGATATGATTACGCCATAATCGTAACGCAGCCAGCTGGGCCGGCCGGGTGAGGCGAAATTACGTCGGTGAATTGAGATACCGTGTTTACGTCTTCCAAAGTGCTCGCATAAACAAAATTAAATGACTCTGAGACCATCCCCCTCTTCTCTCTTTCTCTCTCTCTCTCTTTCCTACCACCACCGGCGTGCATAACCGCGCGTTAACCGCTCGCGCTGTGAAAATATATAAGTGGGAAGACATTTTCGACGTAGCGAGGATCGCATCTCGAAGAAAGGGGATCGATGAAAATTTTATGCGAGAAGTATACATCAAAACGGAGAATATAAACCACCGATTAAGGATATCCGCGGCGATGATATCGATTAGAAACTCTCCTATGTGTGATTTGAGATTTAATTATAGATAAATAAATATTCAAATGGATTGATATCAAATCCAAAGAGAGCTCTGATGTGTTAATACTGCTACTGTATTGAAAAACAATCTCGTATCTCTCTGAGCATACGATAGATAACAATTAACTGCAAATTTGCTAAAACAAAAAAAAAATACCCTGCAGACAATGTGAAGAGAAATATTCTGAATGTGTGAAAAATTACAATTCGTCGAAATTGGTGTCATGTACTTTGGAAAAAAATTCGTTATTTTGTCTCTCCGAGGAGAATTCATTAAAAATCCTGTTATATATCAGAAATTGCGCTGTTCACGAATTCGCACCAACGCGCACTGTACGGACATTAATTAAACGTCGAAATGTCGCCGGTGGGTTTGGCTAGCGAGATGGCTTTTCACAAAAATAATTAGTCGTTTGCGCAATAAGTTACGGACCGGAACGTTTAATAAACCAACGTGGGCTCGTTACGCTCGTTGACGCAAAACACCGCCGCGACATCGGCACGCGGTAAAATACGCCAGCAGCGCGCGTCTCTCTCTCCTCTCTCTCCCATCCTCCTCTCTCTCTCTCTCTCTCTCATTCTCTCTCTCCCTCTGTTTCTCTCTTTTTCTATCCCACCTATAACACACAATGCCGATACGTTTTTAACGATTCGCGTCACGAAATACCCGGTGCTGGTCGCACAATGCGCCGGGTCGCGTGTAATCGCGATTCCATTCCGCGCATAATGCCCAGCGGTCACGTCGACGCGACGCGACGCGTCGTGCCGAAATCGCGGCGATTCTTTCGGTCCCGCGGTACACGTTTAATCGTAATTTCGGCGCGCAGCAATTATCGTTCGTCAAAAAGTCAAACTGAAGCACGCCGCAGCTCGTAACGAGAGTCTATCAACGCGCTACCCAACGCGCGTTAATATCCGAAACGTTCGATGTGTGCGTGTGCTGCGTGTCCTGTCGACCGCGAAATAGAGCCGTAGGTATTACACACAGTGTACCATCGAAAAACTGGAAAAAAAAAAAAAATAGCTAGTATCGACGCAAAGTGAAACTCTTTGTGTTCTCCCCCCCCGTCTCGAATATAAATCTTTAGAATATTTCATTTTTTTTTTTTTTTTGTGATTTTTGACTAGTAATTTTTAAATTTTCTGAAAAAAAAAATTCAGAGACTGGAAAAGTAAACGGCAGAAGCGTTAATGTCTTTACACATGAAATTATATTTATATCGTTGTTAAGATATTATTGAAGCGTGCAACTTTATGTGCAAAGGTTCGCAAACGCCTCTGGTCTGTACGAGACGTTAAACCGATTCCCGAAGACAGAGAAATCGCGCGGACTCAAACCTTCGTTTAGCGTCGACGTTCGACGGGGCTTCCCCGTCACCTCGAGGGAGTTTCCCCGAGGAAGTGGAGGAGAAGAGGTAGGACACATAGGAGACGGCTGTGCGAGATATTCCGGGGATCTCTCCGAAGATCCGGACAATGCGCCCTCGACGTCACTCTCGATGCTCGCAATGTCGTCGGCGGGGTGCGACGAGAGGATGAGGGACTTAGAATCCGGGATAGCAGGAGGAGATCGCTCGACGAGGCGTAGAAAAAGACGAGGAGCACCACGCGGTCGCGAGTGATGGAAAGCGATAGAACCGATCAACAGTCAGCTGACGAGGAACGAGCATAATAGCGACGAGAGGGCGAAGAAGGGGGTGAGATGAGAGCGGCGGAGAAGCGAGGCGGAGGAAGAACTCTCACTTTCCTGTCGGTAGTCGACGATTCGGATTGTCGATGGAATGCTAAACGACCCGGAATCGTTGATTCTCTCTCTCTCTCTCTCTCTCTCTCTCTCTCTCTCTCTCTCTCTCTCTCTCTCTTTCTCGCAAGTTCTCTCGTCACTACTTTCTATTCCTTCCAACAATCGTCGTCTATATAATCCAGCCACCCTCGACGTATCGCTGATTCTGACCGGTATTTTGTACAAATTTGCCTGACGATAACGATTGCGTTGCATCAAAGTGCATCCCGAAGAAAGAATGGATGGATATTTACTCGAACATCTGAATCAAAAGCGATCGAAAAGTGATAGAGGGGATATGCGCAATCTTTAGAAGTTATATAATGATTTTAGTAAAGTTTTTAAATATTGCAATATATGGTTCTCCGAACGAGAGGGAATATACATCGATACGGCGTAATACAGCTCCGTTGCGAAGTGACAACGAACGGATGGAAGCATCCAGCTACGCGATTATTTGTGACGGGAAGCGAGAATCTCTCGACCCGCTTCCTCGCGCAAGGCTACCGCGATTCACATCTCTCTGCGCGTCGTCCTACTTCCCGACACACTGCCCCTCTTCTCCTTACGCCTTCCGACACGCGGCTAGCCCTGATGACGTATGCAAGTTGCTCTACCTGCGGGTGTGCACGCGAGATTGTATGCGCATGCGTTGACTGCGTGTTCTGCTCACTACTATCTGAGCTGTAGTATCTGATGACCCGCCCAGGACTGCATATGACAGCAACAGCGGCCGCGGCAGCAGCGGCGACGACGGCCGGGAAACGAGGACTTCCAGAAGCCACCGCTGCCGCCGCGACGGACAGCGTTGAGGGGGGCGGATAGAGGGTGGCAAGGGCGAGGAGTGAGCTGAAGAGGGAAGGGGGAGGCAGTAGAGGCCACGGGGATGGCTAGGGAAAGAGGGGCAGCAGTCTTCATGTCATGCACTTAAATATGTACCGAGATAATGCCCGTCGAGAGGACCTACGGGGCTCGCAGGGTTCTCGAATGGAATGGAGCGTCCCGGAGTGTTTCAGACAGTTTGTTTACCACCCGAGTGTCTCTCGCCCTTCTCTCGCTCTCTCTCGTTCTCTCTCTAGGATCGCTTGCACTCTTCCGGTCTCTCTCTCTCTCTCTCTCTCTCTCTCTCTCTCTCTCTCTCTCTCTCTCTCTCTCTCTCTCTCTCTTTGTCTTTCTCATTAAAAATGAAATTAAAAAAAGAACACGAGACGAACTGATTTTCTGCCACTGCTAATTAAAGACAAGTAAAGAAACTTTTTGAGTTACATCGATTTTGTTTGATTGGAAAAGCACTGGAAATAGAGCAGAAGTGAAAATAGTGAAATTCAATGATTTTCATTTATGTTATTTTATAAACTTTGTCTTCGAAAAGTTTTAAGATTATTAATTCCTTTTTTTTTTTTGTATCTCCGAACGCGATCTATCCAAAACTTCTTATCGTCTATACCGCCAGTCCGCGATACGTTAGAGGGTGAAATGTAGCATGCGTGGGGAATACGGAGGCGAGACAACGGTAATCGATATACTCGCGTGTGTGTTGTGTACGCAGAACTCTTGGACGAATCCTCGGCGTATCGCGTACGGGATGTCGGGCGTATGTGCATATGCTAATGCAAGAATAAACGGTTCTATTAGAAAAGCCAACAAACGTTCCACTCGATGAGCGCGGGGATTTGAATACATAAATACTCGAGTTCCTGGTGGACGCGCGCGTGTGTATACAGGCGAGGGTATGCGATCTGCATATGTTTAAGACGATAGAGGGGGTGTGATGTTTTAATCCAGGGTCGGGTACGCTATTATTTCTAGTAACAAGCCGTGGTCCCTTTCTCTCTTCATACATATGATAAAAACCATACGAATGATATACTTCATTTTTTATATCGAAGGCAAATTTAAAAAAAAATTAAATTACACGTGAGTTAAAAAATAAAATAAAAAAATAAAAAACCTAATTAAATCAAAATAAAAAAAAAACTAAAAAATAAAATTCCATTGTTAGCACTACTTTAATGAACGACTAACAAATTGTAATTAATTTCTAATAATTTGTACGTGTCGTACAACTTTTGCGTTGTGGAGATAAAGTTGTGACCGTTCGGATATACCGTACGTACATACATACATAGAGAGAGAGAGAGAGAGAGAGAGAGAGAGAGAGAGAGAGAGACAGAGAGAGAGAGACCTACCAAATTCTCGACGAATGTCCGCGCTATCCGGAGAAACAGTTTCCAAGGAGACTTGAACTGTCACCGGCCAACTTGAATTCCCTCCGTTCTATCCTCTCAACTTCCCCTCCGTCCGCTTAGAGTTCAAAACCCGTGTCCCATTGGTAAGTTACTTTGTCTAATACCGACCAACTTCGTCGATTTATCTCAAGAGTCGACTGCAGTATATAGTAGCTATGCTTCGCGATAAGATAATATTTCCAGCATAATTTGAACGAGAGATTACAAGTTTATTTTATTCTATTTTCATCTCTCACTTGTGCGTATCTTCTCGCTTCTTTCGGACAGAGAGATTATTTTGAAAGAACGCGGTTTAATATTTTTTTGTTAATAAATTATTAACGCATGTTATTATCTTCGCACATAGTTAAATTTCTGCAAGAGAACATTTCTGAATTAAGTCTAATCTGTTTGAGCAAAACCCTCGGCCGGAAACAAAGGAGATGTGTTACAACCTCTGCAAGCGTTATCTACGTAGATTACACGGTGTCTACATAAATTGCGTGTAAACAAACAGTGAGTTTACATACTTACATGCAGACTATTACCGGGCGTGCGTGTTCGTTTGTCTCATTATTTTTCCTTCAAACCGTTTTATGAGCTACAATTAAAAACGCACAATTCATCTGTTTGAATGCGTGAACAAAATAATATGTAATATATAATTAAAAAAAAAAAAAAAACAAAATAAAACGGACGACAACCGCTATAGGCTATAGAAAGGCTTCTGAATGGCGTTAGCAGCGCGACGACAAAAATAAAAGCAAACGCGAATAACTGCCAAAGCTCAGTGTGAAGGGACAGCGATATAATTTTCCAGGATGTGGCGGGGCAAAAGGGGTGACGCTCGGTTTTCTTGGCGGCCAAAAGGAGAGTTCCCCGTAACGTGGCACTCGGCTAATGGGTGTTGGGAGTCTTACAGCGACGACGAGGATGCCAGGATGCGAGTCACGGGTGAAAGGAAACGAGGGAGCGAGATAGCGTCGCGACGCCGAACTTTAACTCGTTAATTACCGGCGAGAGGGCAACTTCTTGCCAGGGCGCTCGAATATTTCAAACTATTGTGTTCGTAAACCCCTTGGGCTTGGCTCGAGCAAGGCGAACCCGTATATACGCGTGTACGTACGGACACTCATACACACGACACCCATACACACACACCGGTTTCGCATTTACGACCGACCTCCTCTCTATGCCCGAGCGCAAACGTATAGACCTCTGTCGTCTTGCATTCCTTTCCTACGATCACCCTCGGTCTGCCGACGTCTCTGCCGAATGTCCCAGAAAGGCACCGGACTGCTTGTTGGAGATTGAGTCGAGAGTCACTGACCGGAGAAAGGGGTGATGCTGAACAAGCTGAAGAAGTCGAGGAAGTAAAGTCGCGCGTAATGAAATAACGGCGAAAAAGAAGCAAAATAAGCGTAAAAAAAAAACACCAAAATTTTCGTAATGCTTAGCGCACAATAAGCACGGGAATTAATTCATCAAGTAATCCCATACAAATTATACCTAATAAAATTAAGAGCATTGTATACCTAATGTATAGATTTAGAGATTCTTTTTTTTTTTTTTTTTTTAGAATTTTTCAAACTTTAACACAATAAAATTCAACCGTTAATTGTACATTTAATTGTTAGAAAAGTAGCAAATATAATCCATTTATATTTGATACTTGTTACATTTACATCACGGCAAAAAAAAGAAAAAAAAACGCATCGAGTTGCTCTTTCATTGTATAGAAAGTGCAAGAAAAAGTTCTTGCATTCGCGCTCGAGCATCGCACTTTTTGTCTCAACTATTCCGTAGCTCACCCTCGTGCTTAATAAGCTCGTTGTGTGCGAATGTGAACCGACTGTGCGTGAAGTCGTCGACGTGTCGAACAGGATTGTCAGGAACAAGGTGGATCTCGCTGTGGGTGGGAAGCCTCCGCTTCCGTACTCGCGAAAGACGCGAAAACAACGCGCCGGTTGTCGCTCGCTTGCTCTTCACGCCCACCCGCGCTCGTTATCCTTAGCTTTTCTCGACTCCCAACAGACAAGCATACATGACAACGCGACAAAGCTGAGGGCAAAGATGGGAGAACGTCGACGATCCGGCAGATACGTCCTTGTCAACGGGACGAGGCTAATGGACGGGGCGCGCGAGAAAACGCTCTATACGGTATATAGAGACACGGTCGAGGTTGAAAGGGTGCAACCAACGATTAACAACCGAGGAGAGAGAGAGAACTCAAGGTTCATCGTCGAGAGCGTTGTCACCGTCTGCTGCTTTCTCTTTTTTCTTCTCCTCGCATCGATGCAGCGCATCCGCATCTTTATCGCCCGCGCGTTCTGGTGTCCTATCTGTTGTCCCTTAGTATCGCTAAACACAAAAGAACAAATCCTATTCAAAAACTAGATACGATCAATTCAGCAGAAACGCACATTTAGATAAGAAGAGAACTACAACTGTTATCACGCGCTTATCGTTGAATATTTATTCTCGCTGCAACATTATATAATTGCCTTTATACACTCTTTTTGAGCACTTTCCTTTAAAAAATTTTTCTATCAAAAGCGTTATGTAAAAGCTCCGGTACAAATCGATGTCTGCTTACGTTGCAATTTCGCTCGCTACGAAAACAAGATTGTTCGTCATGAGGAGAACGCGTGTCGGTTGGCGGAATCGTGTGATAGATAGAGTCGCGTTACAAAGCGATTTTTATCGCTTTCCACGGGTCCCGTGTACGCGCGCGCAAGTCGAACCGAAGCCGCCTGCGAAGATGCGCACATGACGCGAGAGATGACGCGGCGTTTCTCTCTCTCTCTCTCATTAGATATGAAAACTCTCGCGCGTGAATTATAACGTTTAATTTACGCCGGACCTCGAAGAGACCCCCTTCTTGCACGAACAAAAGGGTAGAAGCGGTTTGGGAAAAAGCACACGTAAAACACGGGATCTCAACTCTGTAAAATCAACAGAAGATTGTTCGAAAATAATTTTTTATCATTTTAATCATCAATGATAGCAATATGTGTGAAAATATATTATAATTATTAAACTAGTGCATTTAATAAATAACAAAAACCGCAGCTCGTTTTGCGCTAATCTAATATAATAATAAGAATAATAAAAAAAAAAAAGTGTAAGACTACTATAAAAATTGCGTTTTTTCTGCGACACGAAACGTAATACCTCCGCGTAAAGACTGTTTACAAATATCAATTTAAAAAAGTCTTTTTATTCAATTCAAGAAGTGGAAAAAAAATTGTCGAAAAAAGCTACTTTGTGTTGTTGTTTTTTACGCGTATATAAAATTACATAAAATAATTACATTCGCCAAGTTTCGCGAGATTCATTTATTCCCCGCTCGTGAATGCGAGCGTGCGAGGGGGTGCGAGAAAATTTTCGCGTCGCGGAATACGATGAGTCGTGCTCACGATGCGTGTCGCGCGCCGCGACACCCGGAACGGAATCGCGCGCGCGAACACGCACGCGAGCACGCACAAGAGGCGCGTATGCACGGGCCCGTAAGTTACCCTCTCTCCCCCCATTGCATTAAGAGACGAGTCCGTCTAACCGCGTGCACGATCCGTCGACGTTTCCGGCCAGGAGGTTCACTCGGCGAACATAAGTGCGAATCGCGACACCGCGTTCCCAGAGGAAAGCTGTGCACCTCCGCGTTGTCGTTACGCGCGGTCTCCCCAACGTCAACTGCCACGACTGGTTGAAAGTGGTTGAGAGAAGCGAGTGCCGTTGCGTTAATAATGTGCGGACGCGCATACTAATTACTACGTTTCCATTTTGCGCGCCCCCGTAGCGACGACTCTGCTCGTCGCCACGCCGCGGCGACGATCGCGTCCACGGAACAACGCGACAATGTGTATGGAACTTTAACCCTTCTACGATACGAAGGATAGTTACGTGTGTAAAAGGTGCGAGAGACTTCTCGTGTGCAAACAGAGAACGTGTTTTGTAACTGGATGCTTGGAGCTCTGATCTCTTTTTGAGATATTGTTGTACGATGTGTATGTAAAGTAAGCTATAGTTTTAGCATCTCTCCGCTGATTGGCACCCTGATTGATTTTTTTAGATGTTAACATGGTCACTTTATAGTAGAATTAATTTGAATTGTTACGGCAACGTTATTTTAGAGTCTATTTTTTGGAACTCTTGAAAAAAAATTGACATTTCTTTAAGTGCCAATCTAGAAGACTTAAAGTGTCAATCGCGAGTGTTTCTATAAACACTCTGTAAACACTTGAACACACAGAAATATATACATCTACGTGTGTTCTTTGCAATAATTATTAAATTTCTCTTTTATTCGTTTTCTTCTCGCGCGATTGTAAACGGAGCAGCCTTTAATTAACATTTCGATTCTAAGAATAATTATACTCCCGTCACTCGTCGCTCGTGAAAATGAATATCGACGACGTCGTCACGTGGTCGCGTCGACGGATGCGTTTACAACGAGAGAAACAAACGAAGAAAAGAGAAGAGACAGACGAATCCGAAAGGATTGAGGAGGGGTGTTCTTTTGTGCATCCCGCTTGCCGTTCGTATTCTGGTAATTAGTTCGTTTGCCTGTGCTAATTACGTTACCTTTTAATGGCGCACAAGAGAGATGTACCCTGCAGCATCTCCGCGAACAGACGCGCGCAAGCGTGCTACAAGTCGCGAGCTGAAAGACCTAACCAGCGTCTGTTGACGTTTTCGCTGAAACCGTCGAATCTTTTTTTTCTTTTTCCCCGAAACAGTCGGAAGCGACGAGAGAGAGAGAGAGAGAGAGAGAGAGAGAGAGAGAGAGGGAGAAAAGAAAGAGAAAGAGCACCACCCCTCGCGAGTCACGATTTCGCTCTTTACGCGCACGTAAAACCTCTACTGCTAAAAGTTCACACTGTCGAGATTATGGGCGAGAGGGAAGCTTGGCTGATCTCGAAACATCTCGTTCCGAGCGCGCGGAAACATCGAAACTCGCAAGAACACAAAGGAACAGTCTGTTACAAGAACATTCTGGAATATTCTCTGCTATAAGTTTATTCTTAAATATTATATTATTTATCACACAACTGCGAGATCTTAATAATAGGGATGTTTACTTCGCACACGCGCTCGCAAAAAAAAAAACATCTTGCGAAATCGATTCTTTTCGGCAGATTGTTTTCCATATCGCGCTGTCTCTCATTTTCCTCCGTGAATGCTTTAACCTTCTTCAGACTCGCAATTAAGGGGCGTCGAGACGCTTCACGACGCTATGTCGCCCTTTTGCCTGTTATTTAATTGGGATGCGCAATTGAATGACACTCGATACACGGTATATAGCGGGAAAGAGTTGTTGTCGACTGTACCGGGCCTAACGACGGTATTGTCGGGTTCCCCCTTTTGACTACTTCACCCTGTTTTTACAGAGTTTCCGCATTTATCCTCGGCGCGGCGAAGCAAACGTAAACTCACTACTTGCCAATGGATTTGCGCATGCGTAAATTTTGGAACGCAAAAATTTTAATACATTAATTAATTAATAAGGTGCAATTAAGTGAAATTTCTCAATTTGCGCAATATTCACATATTGGATAATTAAAATAACATAAAATAACATATTGGATAATTAAAATAACATGGATAATTAAAATAACAATTAAAATAACATGAAAAAAGTAAAAAAAACAAAAATAAAAGCCAAAAAGCACATATAAAAAAAATAATTAAAAGCTGCTTCTTGATTTTACGTTTGCGTATATTTTCGCTCTTCAACAATTATCCGCTTCGGTCACGTAAATGGCACCATCGCTGCGAGGAACATTAACATCCTTTAAATTGCATTTTCAGCGATCTGGCGCCATCCAATCTCAGCAAGGAAAAATGGAGATGAACTCCTCCTGAGACGTGCTAACAAGTCGCGAGCGGGCGGGGCGTGAGCGAACGAGTCTCTTAACAAGATCAGCTCCGTGGAAGTACGCGGTGAAGCAGAGATTCGCGAAGTATCCGTCCCGGGAATGACGAGAGAGGCGCCCTTTGACACTCGGGCGCCTGTTAACTAGTGGAAGAAAGAAAGATACCAGAAGAGTAGATAGTAAGAAGGAAGACGCGCGCGACGCGAGGGTGGGCGAGGGAGGAAACGCGGCGAGGCCGCGTCTTGGAAGACTTCCTCGAGCTCATTACGCCGACAATAATTAACGTTGCATAAAGTGTCGTTATGGAAATAACCGAGGAACCGAGCAGAACGGATAAAAGGGAAAAAAAAAAAAAAAAAAAAAAAAAAAAAAAATAGAGACGGCGTTGGAGTAAAACACACTATCCAGCGCGTTCTCCGCGCCGATGGAAAATGGTTTTTCTATTGATAGCCTGCATCGCAAAATATATCGTTGTAGCTTGTTCGCTCTCTCCGCCTGGTTTCTCACGGAGAAAAATAATTCAACCGTCCCTTTCGTCTCGTCGAGAGAGAGACGTCCAATTATTATATCTTGAAATATCAGCTAAAAAATTGGATAATGCGATAAGACCGCGACGGATAAAAGATCGAGAAAGAAGATTCTCCGACGACGAGAGAGGGGGAAGTAACGGACGAGGGAGATCGACACGAAGAAGCCTACGGGGGCAGCTTGCCGGGAAATGCAACCACCTCATCACGCACGCTATATACATATAATAGTCTACGTAGAGAGAAGAAACGAAACCACTGGCAGAAAACGCCAGTCAACGGCAGCCAGTATGCGGAAACCGCGACGAAGTGACACTCGTGCTGGCGCTAATTGGGCCCTCGAGGTGACGCTATCAAGAGGGATGCTCTTCCACCCTCCGAGTATACCCCGGTCTCTCTCTGCCGTCTTCCTGCTAGCATCACTCTCCCCGCGTTCCCCCTCCTGACAGTGCCCTTCTATCTTTCTCGTTCGTTTTCTTTTTCGTCTTCATGTATTATATTGACGCGGTAGACGAAGATTTCGAAGATTTGTGCATCGTTGAAGAAAAAAAACGAGCAAAAATAAACCTTCATTATTTCTATCACTTTGTCTCACGAGTTTTGAACGTATATAAAGAAATTTCCATTTGTCTTTTTTTTTGTCTTAGTCGCTTCATGTAATAACAATACAATTCACTTCTTAATTTGGTTTAATTTAAAGCTTTTCTGTAATTTAAAGTTCAAACTTCAATTAATTATGACGGACAGAAAGAGAATGCGCGGAACTTGCGCATTAAGTTTCTCCAAGTTTATAACCGCACAATCGACGATCTTTTATTTAATCTCCTTGGAAGCTTACCCCCAAAGAAATATATTATCACGCACGCCTTCACGTATCGTGATATCGCGAATAAAAGGATATGAGCGTGCGAAATCTCATCCATGCATATAAAAATTTCTGTGCATGAGAAATGAATAATGCAGGAAGCGTGAATAATAAGATAAATAATAGTTCTGAATTAAAAACTGAGATTTCTCATCTTATATCAATAACCTAACCTAACAGATAATTATATTTTATAATTGTACAACTTGAGTGACAATTTTATGTAATTATAACACTTAAAAACTCTCGTGAAAATGTACAACTAAGTAAAATCGATACGAGCCAATATGCCGGATATATGTACAATATATATACATATATATATATATATTTATTTATTTTCTTCGTGTAAATTAACGTGTAAATTAATATATATGGAGATTTGAATTAAATTTAATTCGAAAATTTACATAGAGAGAATGAATAATTTATATCTCATATATTTAAAATACTCAATTTATTCCAATTTAAAAGTTTTATTGCAAAAAAATACCTTAGCCAAAAGTCGAACTCGGATCTCTCGCGTTCCGTGCGTGACACGTGTATTAATTTTTAACGTTAAAAAGAAAAAATAAATATACGTATAACTGCAGATATGTCCGGCATATTGGCTTGTATCGATCTTAATACTTAATTATGTTACACAATTATATTGTGCGTTTGATTTTATATTATCACTTATATTATTCACGCACATAAAATACGATAAGTATAAAGAAAGTAAAAGTTTCTTCGTATTTAAACCTGTCTTACATTACGAAATAATATTTGATTAAATAAATAAACTCAACTTTTCAACATATTCTATATATTCGTTATTATAAATCAATAAAATCATTCATTCAAATCTGTATCGTTGAACAACTTGAGACTATTGATTTAATTTTTTAAAGTCATAAACCTCACCAATCGTCCGATACTCCGTTCCGCTGATGAATCGCAACAAGTTCACCTGAAACAATAGAGAGAAATGCGTATAAGAGTAACGATCGTCGAAGGTATTATACAGAGACATACGTTGGGGAAAAAGGAGAATGCATAGACGGGAACTAAAATTAAGCATTATGCCAGGCATTAAGAGAAATTATCCGCGTTATACCCTGATCGTATCTTTTATGGAGTTTCGTAGGCAACCACAACGAGCGAAGGCGAAACTGCAAAAGGGCTGCAAGAAACGGGCCGACGACGGGGTACGGAAGCTCGTTGAATTTATATTCGCCGCTATACCGATATATAAGCGTATATATACGTATATATTTTATTGCGATATTCATATCGTTTACAAAGACGTCTCCCCAAACTGCCTCGTTAAATTATTTTACGACGCGATCGACCTGCGCGCCCCCTTCGACACGCCAGAAGCGACGGCGTGAATGAAACCGAATACCGAAGTTATTGTGCACGAAGACGCACGATTTCTAAGACCAGAAGCGATGATACAGAGATAAATGCCGTGGAGAATCGAATGTTTAACGAACTGCACTTTTGCGCGCACGAAAGTGTCTTTTAAGATTTGTGGAATATTACATGTTTCGTCATTTAATTAAATATGAAAATAAAAAGGGATTTTTCGTGCATCAATTATAATTCCAAAATCACTCATTTTCCAAACTACTGTAAGAGAATTCTTACGTTCACTCCCATTAATATTTTTATTATGACAAACCATGTCTAATTCTGTTATGACATCGGGAAGCTTTTAGGTCAATTTCCTTCGGAAAGCAATCAGGGCGAACCATCGAGATCTTGCTAAGAGATTTTCCCTAAACAGGTCTCTTTAATGATTCAAATTTTATTTAAAATTATGTTGGTTTTCGCTTGCATGTGAATTCACTGGGTAAAAAGGGAATAACGGATCCGTAAGGATTCACTGAATGAGAAAAAATTCTTTATCGCGAAACTTGGCGAAGAACTTAATTTTTTTTAGTTTCTTTTCTCATTTTCGCCGGTCAGCCTAGTTTGTGCGTCATAAAGCAGACAAATAATAATTGCGCCATCCCCCCAAAGTATGTACGCGAGTGGACCAAACAGGGACAATATATCTCGAAGTAAGGCGCAGAAAAGAACGTCGTTCCTCTCTTGCGACAGACTCTTGCGAGAATAAAGTTTACCCATTTGCAAGAAGGGAAACTTTTATGAAGTCGTTATAAAGACGCATCATGCCACGGAAAATAGTTTTAATGTCTCTTTTCGCACTCTCGGAATTCCGTAGCGCGTTCCGCATCACGATTTCCTAAGTTATAAGATAGTACATATTACATAATATAACTATTACTATATAGTTACGTCACTTCTTTTTCGATATATGTATCTCAAACTATTTCAAATTTCTAACTTCAAATGTAATAAAAAATATAAATTTTACTAAAAGAGAACTTTTGGTTCAAAGAGAATGTGCGCACGCGCGTGCGTGTAACGTAGAAAAACCTTTATCTTGTTACAAAAAAATAAATATACGTAAAAAAAAGTTTTACTCCTATATGGCCAGCACGAAAAATTGTTGAGCGAACTACTGAATTTTTTGTTTCATCAACAAAAATCTCAATAGGCTTGTAGCAAATTTTTCTTGCTGGCCATTTAATAGCAAATTTTGTTTCCGCGTAATTTTTAAAGCATATTGATTTTTAAACTCTCGCCGGAACACTTGGCAAGTGTACACGTGTCTCGATTCCGGAGCATTATACGTAGTTGGGACATTAATGGGGGCATTCTAGATGTAGAGCTGCCGAAATAAATGACCGGACGTCGCAGGCAGGCATTCATAAACTCGAACGGTGACTAGAGTGCCTTGCTCTAGTGCCTTTCGGAATTCCGATTGAAGAGTCTGCGCGAAAGAGAGAAAGAAGTAGGAGGTGACGATCTGAGAGAGAAAAATAAGGCACGAATAGAAAAGGAAAAAATAGACACGCGAGCGAGCGAAAGAACATGACGGAGGCGGTGGATGGATCGGTCGTAACCGTGAGGGGAGAAGCTTCTTTCATGTCAGGATAGTGAGCGATCGACCGAATCGCAGGTGAGTGCCTGCGACCGCGTAGGATTATTTATATAAACGCCGAGTCACTCCCCTTCCCCCTCCCGGTTATTAATGAGAGGTACCGCCTCTTTCTGTCGGTGGCTATCGACGAGTTCTCTCGAATCATCCCCGAAGCAACGCCGGAGCTTATGTGTCGACGGGATCGGGTCACCAAACGTGTCGATCGATCGACATTCTCTCGAAAAATGTCCATCCGCGAAATGACTCGGCAAGTTCGATGATAAGAGTAATTAAGTTCTTCGCGCATCATATAAACACGTTATATCTTAACTTTTATATCTTCAACTTCCAAAGTAAAATATATGCAATTTTTTAAATAACATTTTGAACTAAAAGCTCTCTCTCTTTCTTATAGTTTAAAGTAATAAATTAATGAGATATTGCTCTTTCAAATATATTCTGTTACGTGTGTAACAAAAATAAATATTACAGTCTTTTCATAAATATTACATTTTATGCCTATTCGATGATGAAGCGCAAAAAATGTAACGATTTAAGGGAAGTAAAATTGGAAATTCTTACTTCCAGCTAAACACACAATGCGGTCAAAGGCGCCGAAATAGTCATGACGATGACAAACTCCTATGTGTTTTGCCGACGTCAGTCGCGTGTCAGCCCTTTCGCAGCGAGCGTGTCTAATCGGTCTTGGATTTCGAAAGTTTTGCCATACGTAAGCGGCGGTCGGGGGGTTTGAAAATCTGTTCCGCCGCCCACACGTTTCTTTTTCGCGGCGCGCACTTTAGTGCAAGACATTTTAGTACTAGAATCCGCTTCGGAACGAAGCTAGCACACCTGCGTCTGGCTTCCTTCCATTGACAAGATGAGTGAAATATGAAGGTCCCCAAGGATGTAACAGGGGCAAAGGACACCTGGATTTAGCGACCGTTCTCAATGAACGGACCCTCGCCAAGGGTCGAAAAATGAAGTAAAGGTCTAGACCGGTTGCTTCTGCCTTTCTTTTTTTCAAAACCACTGAAGCAAGTAATCTATCTCGAGGGACTTTTCGGTGACTTTTTGCCAAAAAGTAAAGTTCTATTTTTGATTCCTTCAGAAATGAGAGATTTTGTTGTTTTTAACAAGAATTTAGCGGTAAAAGATAGACATATGCGCGCGCAAGCAATATAGATCATCACACATGAAAATTTAGATATATATTTATATATATCTATAATTTATATATATAATTTATATATATAATATATATATATATATATTTATAGATATATATTTAAATACTGTGATGAAGATAACTTTTACGAACTCACACAACTGTTTCATATGTATACATGTATATATGTTGTATACAAAAAATATTTTTTTCCCGCATAAAATAAAATTGTTATATCATATAAAATTTTTACATCTTATCTATAACTCCGAAAAGTAAAACGTTTCAAAAAACAATTATGCGACTATTAGAATTTTCACACACATGTATTTGTTTGTTTGCGACTCCCACTGCACAGTATCTCGAATAGTTTTCAGAGATGGATACGACCATCGTGACTATAGAGGGGAGGTTTAAAAAGAAATCGTAGGGGGTTTATGGCGAAGACGCGGAGAACGCGCAGAACCAGGTGTCACGGGGCAGCTATACAAAGAAGTGATGGATGTCTGGCACGGCAACCCTCGTAACGTGGTCTCGACACCTCAGGTGTCACTCGGGATCTATGTCTCGTTATCTCGCCGATAGGAGAAAATAAAGCCGATTCTTTCTCATCCTATAAAAGCCGACAAATCGCGTGCGAAAATGTATTTTTATATAATTTATACGCGCGTAAATTATCTATTTTAAGTGTACTCTTGAAATTGTTCGAACCACTTAATCACATACAGAAAACATACGAATGCTGTAACAAATGTTTCCGTATTTCTTTTCCTTCAATGCGTGTACATAAAAGTAAGTTTGAAATATTTACCTGTCATTTTTATTATTTTTTACATTTTTCAAACAAATGCATACTTGTTCTTGCAATTTATCAGTTTACTTTTTCACAGTTGGAAACTTGTGTACGTCATCTGGTACCTTCGTCTGATGACGGAAAAAGGTCTGTCATCAGACGAGACCACCGGGCATGTCCTTTTGAATTAGTTACGCTCAATTTTTTACTTTTTGAAGATCGCGAAAAAATATTCTGACTTGTTCATTTTTCTTACCAAGTGTCTTTCTGTCTAAGAAAACAATGCTACGACACATTCGTCTTATTTACTTTTATCTTGCTCCATCATCCCGCATGATTTACAAGTGTATGTATATTTTAAGCATTTTTTTATTGGTTTGATATACAAAAAATTAAACATAGTATTTTTCTTTCCACGTCACTTCGGAAGTACGAAACTTAAAAAGTTTAGATTAAAGTCATATTATACAGGAGCAAATTTTCTGTTTTCAAGGTGATATCCTCTCCCTTCCAAGCCTGTAAGATTGATAATATTCACTTTGTTAGATCCTAATACGGTTTCACTTCATCGAATTCGTAGGTAGCGTAAAAATTGAATGGCCGAGTTTTGATCATCCAAAGGGATCTTTTACCCCAGACCGACCCTATCTTCTTGATCGGGAAGAAACAGGAGTAAGAATACTCGCGCGCGTGTTTCTTCGCACCTGGCATGTTCAAAACACCTCTCAAAGTGGGATCTCGCTTTCGTTCTCTTATACAGAACCTCTTGAGTCTTTGTCGGGCCACGCGCGCGCGCGCCCAAAGAAATACAAAAAAGATTAAAAGACGGATCTAATCCATCCCCTTCTACTGACACGACGAGTCTTTTTACAACATAATTATATATATCTCTGCGTGTGTGTGATAAATTAATCATTATTATAAACAAAACTAACAAATAAAGACAAAACTGTTTATAACATTAATACCTTGAATATTTTTTTGCATTTAATTTGCAGCGTAAATAAGATATTCGTGCAGTACAATTTAAAAAAGCAACGTATCATCGTGTAAGATTACTCTCGATACGTGTATTTCAATCTCACACAAATGACATATACTCTGCGTAAAGGAAAAAATGCGGTTGGCGTGGGCATCAACAACGCGCGCGTGATTCGCGTAAAGAAAACGTTTTCTTCCTTCGCACGGTTCGGTGGCTTCTTTTTCGTTGGGATAGGTCGTGTCGGGGGCACCTCATTTCCTTTCGAGTTGTCGGTAGGGGATTCGGTTCTACAGTGCGACAATTCTTCCTCTCCCGCGCCCGATTTCTCCACTCACCCAAGGCCGACAATAGATCTCGTTGGTCCACCACGCGTAAAATCTAGTACGAACGTAACACGGAGAAGAGTGAAAGATGGAGAAAGAGAAAAAAGAGAGAAAGTCCCCCGGGAAAGTTTCATTAATGAGAATAATTAACAATACCATACAAACTATTAAAACAATACGAGAGAGATTATACTTAAATCAAAACATAACGACCCGTTTTCTCACCTCGCTTTTGTCGACAGGTATGTCAACTAAACGCACGTTTAAGCGTGTAATTCACGTTTGCGCACACTATAGATTGTTAGAAATAAATGGATGCATTTATCTCAATAAAAGCGAGAATATAAAGAGGGAAAGAAAGAAAATCGACGATCTAGAAAGCGGCGAGACAAAAAACACCCCTGAAATAGATTCTTACGAAAAGCCAAGAATACCCACCGCATTCATACACCGCAACCCAAAATCGCCATTGAGAGACTTCGAAAGAAGCTTGGATCCGAATGACCATACGGAAGCAACGAGCTACATTATATCTCACAAAGTACAAGTCAACAAAGTATTTTTTGACCCATTGAAAAAGTCTATCCTACCTGCCCGTTTATTTACACTACAAATTACTTAAGAGTTTGTCACACAGAATAATAACGATATTATTGAATGACTTGTTGTAGCATTATATATGTGTTTTGCTTGCATTACACGTCCTTCGCTATTCAATTCGACCAGTTCAACGTTCGCATTACGGATCAAAACACGTGTAATGTAACAAAAACTTACATACGTCACAAGTAAGCTGAACGTGCCGCGATATATAATTGAAATCATTTGATTGCGAAGAAACTTGCTGTGTATTTGAATAAAACCCGACGTGATAACGCGGATCATTATATCAGGATTAAAAAAGAAAAAAAAAAGTAAGAACGCACAAATGACGACATTGAATCTAAAGGGAGGGGGGATGAAAACGGGCTACTGGCATAGGGAGTGAATGAGAGTGACCTTGACAAAACATCGCGGCCACGAAGTGAAGCCGTTGAGCCACGAGAACAAAGAGATTCTGTCGTCCTTTGTCAGACGATGTCCCTATCTCCGTCTGCCCATCGTTCTCTTTTCCTCTAGACTTTTATCTCCTCCTCCTTTCTCTTTCACTTACTTTTATCTACGTCTGTTTGCCACTGTTCGGATTATTACGCCGTCGCTTTCATCGTCTGTCGGCCATCATTTGTGCCGCGTCCATACCTTTGCTCTCATTGACTCGCTATTTTGAGAACAATCGACAAACCCGGCAAAGTCTGATAGATTTTAGACATTGATATTTTCACGACTTCTTTATAAAGAAAAATAAATGCGTGTAAATAATATATATCTAATTAATAAAATGTGCAATTCGAAGACAAGTTATTGTTGTAAGTTCTTGTATTATGTAATTTTTATATTATTTGTTATATTATCAGTTAAATAAAGTTAAATTTTAAGAGTAACCGTTTCACTTCTGATGTTATAAAAATTGTCGGTATATAAAAAAAAAAATTGATTCAGCATCGTCGAATTAACCTTTTGCAGTTGGTTGGGGAAGGACGACCTTTAAAATCGAATTTACCACTGACCTCTTAATATCACTAATCCCACCATCGGCACAATTAAATCGCCGCCGGTCAATTATGTCAAAGTTCACGTTCGTGACGAAATATATACTCGCTCGAACGTAACCGAACGACCAGTAATCAAATCGATTACTGATTGAAAATGTCAAAAGCTCTGGTCAGTTTTCTCGCGATGCTTCTGCCGGACGATTTCGCGGAAGAAGAGCGGAAAATGCTAAGGACGTGAAGACACGCCAGACCTGTCGATATCAGAACGGCGACGTCCCTCGTACAACAACATCGGATGACAGAAAGAGGGACCGAGGGCGGAGGGACGGCAGTAGGAAGAGACAGGAGAGAGAGACAACAGAGTTGAACAAGTTGGAAAAACACTTAAGCGGGCAGCTAATGCTTTTATCGCGACCCTTGATTCCACCCTCGCCTGATTTTCGGCGACAAATCAAGGCGCTTGTCCCGCCGGGAACGGTAAATACGTTTTTCGACGCCCCCGCGTGAAATAATGCGTGCACGCACGCACGCACGCACGCGTGGCGCATAGCGCACTTATGGCGGCGCGACAATACGCGCGAGCAACCGCGCGCGCCACCGGAGGGTGAGAGACGAACCGAGTGGCGGAAGAATGGCACTTTATTAGTGTTTGCAAACGACGTTCCACCGTCGCGCGACGTCCCCCGTCTTGAACGATTTATCAGACTAAGACATCGTCGTTTCGTGTCGTTAAAATGGCGGTACTGTTCTCGAGTGAAAAGGTTACCTCGCTTCTAGAATATAGCTACAATACTGACGAGTGTAAACTCGCGTAAAATGTAATACGTTATCGCAGATGTCTAGTGTGTGATATTTTTCAGATCATTTAAATACACGCATTAATGATCGGATATTCGATGATAAACAAATGTCGGCTCTTAGCTTTTGAATAATTGAAAATTACCGCGTTAGCGTCTATAGAAAATGTCAAGTTCAACAGATCGTTTTTGACGAAATTGGCGCAAGTTACAATATTGCTAGCTCTTCTTGAACTACTGATCGCAAAATCATGGAATATCTCTAGGCCGATGCTCTCGTTGAAACAAAATGCCCGAGATCGCACTGTTCCGAGGTTCACCGCAGCAGCGATGATGGCAGCACGTACCATTCGGGGGAGACGCGCATCACCCCCCGAGAGTTTCAGGTTAGCAAGAGCTGTTCTATAGACTCGAAGTAGGCGGCAGAGAAGGTAGGGAGGGTTGGAGCGTAGGGACGTGGAAGGTGAAGGGAGAACGACGACGGAAGAGCAGGAGCAGGAGGAAGAGGAAGAGGAGGAGGTGGAGGATGGAAGCACTCCATCGCAGTCCGTCGCCTCGTCCAGAGGGTGGGAGTAGCCGGCGGCGGGGTGGTTTTGTCTTCCTTCACCCTCTCTCCCGTACACCCACCCTCGGAGTCTTCCGAGTGCGCTTGCGCTTGCCGAACCACCTCCGCACGAGCCACCCTCTTCCTGCGCCGGCCTGTTCACCCTTCTACCCTCTTCTCTGCCGCTTTACTCACCCCCGTGTGTCCTCTCGCGCGCCACCCCTCTATTGATTTTGTTACAAACCGGCTCCATCCCATCCCCTCCTGACGTCACCCTCGCCGACCCTCGTGAAGTCCGTCGGAGCGATATACGCGCCGATGCGTGTATATGTGTTGATATATAAATGTATATATTGTTTATACATATTTCGCCATCGACGACGGATGACGACAACGTCCACTGAACAACTCCGAATTCCGAAAGCACGCGACGACAACGCGCTGCTGCACGCCTCCCTTATAACCGAGAATAGTCGATAAAAGTGGAAGTGTAGTGACCTGAAAATCACAATCCGAGAGGAGAGGAGAGAAGAGAAGAGACGAAGGAGAGACAGAGAGAGAGAGAGAGAGAGAGAGAGAGAGAGAGAGAGAGAAAAGAGGAGCAAATAGTTTTGAAAACAGTCACGTGACCGTCCACGCTCAATTGTAATCGGTCACTTGTAATCTGGATTAACTAATTTCAGTTAAGCGATTTCATTTCAGATTATCGCCGTGTTGCAGAAAGTTAAATTCTAGTTGATTTGAGCAAACGCGTTTATGTTGAGTAAAATATTTATTACTGTTGAAACGAAAAAAAAAACACACTAGCAAACATGTCAGCTTTTACTTTCACTAAATTAAATATCGCGATATTCATTCATACGTGTCTTGGCTGTTTTCTTCTAATCTAGAATAAAAATATATTTAACATGATGCACGTATGAAGATTTAAAACGAAGATATATATGCTGCAAATAAAGTAACAGAAAAATTGCATCCAATAAAAAGAAAAGAAACAAATAAGCAGATTTCAAATTGAGAAGAAAGACAGACGCGAGAGTTGCAACATGCGGCACAACATTTTACGATATAATTGCTGCATAGAAAAAAATATTATTTTTGATACGAGTGCAGTGCTCTTGTCGAATAAGAAAATCGCGTACGAGCTCTTACCGATAGCACGCATTCATTTTTTTTTTTTTTTCGCGAGCTATTTCGCCCGACTCTACCACGTGCACGCAGCCGACATTCGGTCGGCCACTCTCAGTGGTCCCCAACTGGTTCAAGTACCACGTGCTCTCGTGGTCGCCCTTGCGCTCACGTACGACCAAGAAGTACTCGATGGCATTTGCGGTGGATTTGGCGGTGCTTCGCGCCACGGGAACCCTACTTCTGGCCATCGGTACTATGGGGTCCTCCCTCTTCCTTCGGCTCCTCTCCACATTCCTCTTCCTCCTCCTCCTCTCTTTTCCCCCTC
The DNA here is from genome assembly GCA_014825455.1 of Pseudomyrmex pallidus. Lineage (NCBI taxonomy): Eukaryota > Metazoa > Arthropoda > Insecta > Hymenoptera > Formicidae > Pseudomyrmex > Pseudomyrmex pallidus. The sequence continues at coordinate 24,263 of QVNV01001251.1, read as the reverse complement.
GCTCACCCTTACCGACGCTCGCGCTCTCGAGAGGCCCCCGTATGATACCCCCGTGATAATCTCCCGTCTATATCGGGGAGGCACAGTCGGCGAGCGCGGATTAAAAGGGTGCCTTTTACTCGGGGTTCCGGCAAGATCTACATTTTTTCTCTCTTTCTCTCTAGTTCTCTCTGTCTATTCCGCTAAGCTTTTCTCACATTTGCGTCAAGAGACACGCGTGTTCGAAATGGAATTACGCGAAATACATTATATTTCGCGCTCCTCGCGAAGTTTCGCAGAGAGTCTTCGCGCAATCGAGTAAACGCATTATAGCGAGACTTGTGACGCTCTCGTAAGAAGCAACGTCACGCCGCCGTTTGATTCAGCAGAGAGTATAATTGCAAGAAAACTAAAAAACTATTTAAACATCGACATCTGTCAAATTCGTTCGAATTTGATCCGTTAAGTTGACTCCGAGCTTCCGCGTGTGAGTCAGGCATGCAAAAGATTCGAGAACAACGTCTCTCGTTTCGCAAGATTGCCGGCAATAAATTTCCGTGTGACTGCACTCTCTGCTAGATATTACATGTATCATGTAAAAACAGATCTCACAAAATTCTTACAACCACCTTACAACAATATGAAACCCATCTTGATAAACTCAGAGGAAACAAAAACGCTAACATAAAAAAATAAAAACTGAAATAATAAAAAATGAACAAATTGCGCTAGTTCACAAGCAGATTTATCGCGAAGCCATCATGCGTCATTTATTGCACTAAAACTTCGCCATGTTTCCCTTCCTTCGTTTAACAATTCGGCGTTATGTAAGGTTTCGCGTCGGGGGGAATAGGATCCCGACGAGAAATCGGGCCCGCGTCCAAAGTGGGTTAATAAAGCGATATTAAAGCCACGGGTGGTAGACCCTACGGCAGAATCCCTCGTGTCCACTCTGGCGTGGTCTTCGGCCAGCGGGAATTACGTGCGAGACTCGCCACCCCGTGATCCACCATAACGTTTCATTAGCGCTCCGTTATCTCGGCACGTTTTTGCGACAAGCGGCGAACTCTATTATTAACTGCGCGGTTTACGTAAGAGTTTCTTTTACGTAAAAATATTGCATATATAAGTCTAAAAAAATTTTTTTTATATTAAAAAAATAAGATCCTTATAATTCTTTGAGAAAAACTTTCGGCAGAAAGGAAATTTAATACACACGTGCAGTCAATAATGTGCATTAACAAACTTGTCATAATATTTTGTGACACTCTTATGCAATGTTTACGTACATATAACGTAATAGTTTTATTAAATTTTTAGAAAGAATAGTTTAAAAACGCGCGCGTGTTAAAAAATACACAAAGAAATATAACACACAATACACAGTATTATTGCATTTAGTAATTTAATACTCTCCTGCAGATGTGTGTGTGTGTGTGTGTGATGCATTTTTAGCATTTATACAGTCGCGACTCGTAATCCATGTGAATGTAGAATTTTCACCCGCATATTGCGAACCGCTCTAACTACCCGACAAGGTTAGATATGTACGGCAGATCGGCGAACTGTAAAGTTTACAAACACCAGCGTTCCCCGGTTATTATCCCGTAATCCCGGTGTTTTACATGTTATGAGGGTGCGCGAGAGAGGCGATCTCTCTGTTACCTGCGACCTTCGGTCTTACGTTATTACACACCGCTAGTGTAGGTAGTCCACATATCCAGTCGACGAAGAAAAGCCCGCATGATTTTACATTAATTTCACGAGTCGAGACACCTCGCGCGAGCAATCGTGATTCGCTCGGAAAGCTACAAATATGCTACGCATTGTTTGGTGTAATCAAATTATACCATGAAAAATGTTACGTATAACTTAACACACACACACATTTATTTATAATATATATTATATATTTAATATATATAGTTTATACAAGTTTTTGGCTTTTAAAGAAAAAAAAACTCCAACCTATCTCCGATTTCGCGAGATCGCGTGCGATTCAGATGAGTATGTTTTGACATGAAGCCCACCCACGCTATCCTCTCGATCATACGCCTCGCACGAGAACTCGCCATTAAACGCATTAGGACACGTTTAATAGTGCCGAGATCTCTCGTTATATAGGTGGCAGCTTGCGTTGAGGGTGCCGCGCTCGTGCTAGGCGAGTGTGTCTAGTTCTCATTGTTCCCGCGCGTCAGACACGTGACCGTGGCACGAGTCCAGTGTGATATCGAATATTCTTCGCTTTCACTACTTTTTCAGCCCCTTCTGATTGGCATTTTAAAATCCGAGTGATCGTACGTCGCGCTTGAAGAGTGAGGAGAAAGAGAGAGAGAGAGAGGTAAAAAAGAAACGACGGGGAACACCCACGGCGTGGTGGAGGTCGCCGCCATTCAGCTCAGCTCGAATGTCGCTCTTACGAACTCCTCCCGTGTGTCGGGAAGTTTGCAGGCTAAATTGACCGCGGCTCCGATGAAAGCAGTAATTTCAGCCGCGGAAAATTCTGTCTGACATCGAGGAGTAAATTATGTTTCTCTCTCTCTCTCTCTCTCTCTCTCTCTCTCTTTCTCTCTCTCTCTCTCTCTCTCTTTCTCTCTCTTCTCACGCGTGCGAGACTCGCGTATAAGTACGCAAACAGTGGATTACCGCGACAAATTTGAAAGTGATTGCAATGAACGTGCAGATGGGTGGTTGGTAATTCTGCGAGTTAGGTCAACATTGCAAAAATTTCTCAAATTGTTGATTTTCCTTAGAATTGACACGTCAAGATTGATATAGATCCCCGATTTTTACGAGCGCAATTGCGCTACCTATTAACACGAGGTCTCCATCTCTTTTAAAGATTTAATAATTTATATAATAGAAATGCGAGGTCACAATATGTATTTTTTAATTTTCTCATATCAGTAATGAATGCAAAGAATTTATCACCTGTATCGCGGAGTCACTCGCGTGAAAATGAATCAGGTGCCCTTGTGTATAGTCGGGGGCGCGGCCCTTTTTCCTTGTCTACAATCGCGCGGTCAATTAATAGGAGTCATTTATAAGAGCAAACCGGGAATCTGGGAATCCGCGATCCGCCCGGAGGCAATAAATCTCAAGTCGCCGAGAGCGGCATGGTAGCGGAACCCCTCTTGTAAGCTGGTTGTATTGTAGCTATTACCGAGCCATGCATCACTAGGTAACAACCGCACGAGTCGTCGTCTCCCTTGTGCCAACATACCAGCCCTCTTCTCTCTTTCTCTCTGTTTCGTGACCCCGGGGAAAGACCACTAGGACATCGCGCTAGGAAAACGCAGGAAAATGCGCGACGCGTTTGGGAAGCTGTGCAGCTGATATCGGACCACCCAGGTTATGCCCTGGATACCGTCTGCTCGTGGGATGTTCCGCGGAGTTAGGGGAAAACGTTACGTCCGATTCACGCATGACCACGAACGATGTTATGGCACGAAATGATGAACGATCGCTGTCGTTAATGAGCGAATCGCGTCTCGCAGTGGTGTTTCGTGTTCGGAAACTTGTAGCCGAGAAACCTGGATAAAGCAGCAGTTTATAACTGTAACATTCTGTTTATAAATCACGCGATGTTCAAAAAATAACACAAATAGAAAAGAAAAAAATATATAATTGATCCTTTAGGATATTCAATCATAATTTCGTTCTATTCAAAACAAAATTTCTTTTGCTCTGTCTTTTGTATTGTCTCTCCGATATTTAGAGAGTGCTTTTAACATAACTTTCAAATAATTAATGAAGAATAAGGAATAACTATGCTATATAAACTTTCTTCAAATACTTGAAAAGTTTTCAAGATTAAATTCGCTGTAGATGTGTGTACGTGCGTGTTCGTAAAAACATTAAAATAAAACGTATTTTTTCAGCACATTGCGATGATATTTTGAATCTTTAGAAACATCATGATCAGAATTGGCGGTCACGATATAACACAATGAGAAAAATAGTAGACGATACTTGGCGCGCGAAACACAGAAGGTCGCGAGGAAAAAAATGGCACGACAGAGAGGGAGAAAGGACGCGAGTAGAGAAAAAAATAAAAGAAAGAAAAAGAGAGAAAGAGAGAGAGGATCAGAAACAGAATATACGCACGCCTAGCCGCGCCGGAGTACAGCACAGTCTCTCGCCAGACAACCGACAGTTAGAAGAACGGGGTGGCTGTCGAGGAGGGTAGTACCTGCCTACTCCTCGCACCCTCGCTCGGCGCTATAGTAACAACACGGGGAAACATAGGGAAATCAATATGGCTTCCGTTGCCCTCTTCCCTCTCGCGCGTGGTCCTCGCAGCCGCCGTAGAGAGCGAGAGCGCTCTCGTCCGATTTTCTCACTCCTCTCTCGCTACCACACGGAATTACGTCTCTCCCTCGTTTCGACCATCTCTGTCCCTTCTTTCTCCTTTCCTCTCTGTCTTTCTCTGTCTCTCCACCTTTCTTTCTCTTTCTCTCTTTCTGTCTTTCTCACACACACGCACACACATTCTCTCTCTCTTTTTCTCTTTCTGGCACTCGACGCGGACGGGTGAACCCATTATAAGGGGGTGTTACTCCGGGCCAATCCCTAACCATCCGGAGAGAGAAACCGGAGAGGCGAGAGTCCAAGAAGGGCGCATGTGCGTTGCTAGGGCCACCGGATGGGTCGCGCGATGCGACGCGATGTGAAGCGATGTGATGTAATGCCGCGCGTAACGTCCGCCCGGTATACTAGAAAGACCTGACAACGCATCTAGGAAGTACATATAGAATGTAATTTGCACAGCAGCCAATTTATATAAATGAATAATTATATGATGAAATTTTCTCAAGAAAGTTAATCATTCAAATATATTTCTTTCATAAAAAAAATAAAAAGACTTTTTGTCATGTCGCTTTTTAATATTCTCATAGATAACAGAGAAATTATAGTTCAATTTCAATCATTTCACAGAATTAACTATACAGAAAATTGATAAAGAAAGAAAGCTATAGACAATATAAATTTCAAGAAATCACACAAAGATATTGATTAAAATATTATATAATTAAATTAGAATGCACTTTCTATTTCTGTGTTATTAAATGCACTCGTATTGTACATAAAAGTCTAATAAAATTTAAAATCTCTTGTGAAAATTATATGTACTTAAATAATACGAGTTGAATAAAATATTTTTTAATTTTAATTATAAATTTAATGTAAATATATGTACTTCTTAATATAGGCTAAAAATATCTAGTGTTTTTGTTATAATTAAAAGTTTTGAAAAATTCTTTTGAAGTATTCTGCGTATTCAATGTATATATGCGGCGAGGATAGCTCTCTATCGGCGTATCATGAAACTCAGACCAGTCCTAAGTCGGTAATATAGGACTCCTACTCTCGCACACAAATTAGGTCTTTTGTATGTTGCAAAAAACTAAAAGATATAATATAAATATATTAATATAAATTACAAAAGTATAACAATTATATTTATAATTACTAAACGTTTCACAATAACACCGGTGTTATAGAGTTTAAAGAAGCCATCAGCAAAATATTTTTTTTATTCACACGTGCTGTTATCACAATAGTTTTTTAAAATAGAGATGTTCTGAGCCTTCTTTTGTGTGGCAAAGTGAACATATATTTTATCGTATATACATATATATTTATAATATAAATATTCACAAAAATGTTCATATAACTCTGTTTTCAGTATTTTTGCGTTTAATTCAAACGCAAAAGCAAAGTAAACATGTAAAATAAAAATCATTTTATTCGTATTTATTAGTGCAAAACAGTGGTTGATGTCGCTACTTAAGTTTGCGAGAAGTCCCAACTATGACTTCTAGCAGTCTGTCTTCTCACTCCTTGATTGAATTCGGCTCTCTAGAAGACCCGCAGATACCACTCGTGGTTATGTTGAAATCCACTCAAGAATCGTATAGATACCATACTTTTTGTTCCATGCCATGTTTCATGAAGAATATAGGTATAGTGTGTCGTGGTGAAGGGTGTGTGTTTCTTGCTGTCAGCCGGCGGGGGTGTCCAGACCTTGCCGGACTGCATTGGAAAACATCACCCCGCCGCTGTTTTTTTCACATGTGTTAAACCATGCGTATTACACATATCTTTTGTATGTGGAAATTCAGGCACACGGTTGGACCTTACACCACGGGGAGCTTAATTTTAGAAATTCTCTTTACCCCGTTTGGCAGAGTACGGAAGTAGAAGACACGGTAAGGCCGGAGTTGTCTTTGTCTTGTTTTAGAAGGTTTACTTTTTTGCTAGTCTTAAAGATAATGTCTTGTATAAGTTAGTCTTCCTTTACCGCGCTTCTTCTATGTGTAAACCTTCTTCTCTGTTTTCTCCCTTCCTCTGCCGAGGGTGCACGTTTCATCGAAAGAGAGTCTACATGAGAAAGCGAAGAAAATTTTGAAATAAAGGAAACCACCAACATCATTTTTATTTTTGATTATTCTTTTCCTGACAGCTTACACGTTGAGAGAGTTATACTGATAGATAACTCTCGACTTTTATTTATTTCGTCTTTCTTCTATAAACATATATCTCTATGATAAATTTGCGCGCAATGATACATATTATATATATATATATATAAATATATATGTAACAAACTTCTTTTGTATATATCTCTCCTGTCGTTCTTCTTTTTCTTCTACACTGTCTTACAATTGTTTCATTATATGATATACTGTCAGTCTTTCCCTTGGCGTGTGTGCATCTTGTGATTTTTTTTTCAAACAAGCAATTTTATTAACATATCGAAGAAAGGAGAGAATTTATTTAAATCAAGGCTCTATACAAAGTCCAGGACACAATATATACATATACACTATATTTCCCTCCCTTTCAATTAATAATATACATTTGTCTCTTTCACAATTTAAAAGCGCGCACAAACACAAGCCATAATTCGCTTCTCTCTGTTTCCAGTAAATGTATTCTCTCTCTCTCTCTCTCTTGAAGTTTTAGCTAGAATAAAACTCTACCAGTCCATCACACGATTACCTGGCTGGATTCTTCACAATACCGTCCTCTCTTGAGAGCATCGAAAATCTAACGAGAGTAGAACAGTCGAGGAACAAATCAAACACAGACTTTTAGTAACACATACACACATCGCAATCCGTCCCCTCTTTGTTGTGGATGCCTGAGATGCCGGAAAACGATTGCTCAACGATGATCCCTTAGTAGCACCGAACCACCTTACATACGTATGTAAAAATATTATTTATAAAGAACATGATGTTTCAGTAAGCACTTACGAGAAAGCTTGATCAAATATAACTAATAAATACTATTCTATTAAACGTATTTTTACAATCTGCTTTAAGTTTAATCAAGTAAATATAAAAGAAAAATTAGACATTATTTCATACACGTTTAAGTAATGCAAAATATAAATTAATTCAATTATTAAGTATGTATATAATGCACATTCAATTCAACGGCACTCTAGTGGTATGATCAGTAAATTCGTATAAAGAACAACTTAAAGGAATCAACATCAAATCTCTGCAGTTACCATGAGTAGATTCTATGTGCAACATATGGTAAGAGATATATTGTTTTAATTCTTCTCTAATATCAAACAATATTTAATATATCACCTAAACAATATAATATTATTAATAGCACATTTAAACTTATCTTTTAAATGTTAATAATAAACGTTACACAATTAATTGTAAAGAAAAAGCAAACTGATTACAGTCGGTAAAGTAGACCTCTTCAGAACAGTAAAATATGTCTGCGTTTATCACAGCGCATGTGGTAAACTGCTGATACCAACCGTAAATAACCTTACCAACTACGTCGATAAAGAAGAGTTCTCAGGATTGTAGAATAAAATTTTGTTTTTAGTCAAAACACGATTTTAAAAGAAAACCTGTAACGCAATTAATATGTATAAAAATTTAAATACTTAACTATTTTCTTATTATTATTAGATTTTTATCTATATTTTTCCTACTTATGTTTCTTATATAGTTCAAATACACACAAATCGTAAAAATAAATTTACTTGTAATGTATCTAAGTATTTCTTTAAACATATTTAAAGTATACATATTTTTGTATAAAACTTATAATTTCCTAATATTCTGAGTATTTAATTTTAAATGTTTTAATCGATATATAGTTGTAGAATCGATAACATATATAGATAACACGAAGTGACATGACGAAGTACACCAATTTCTTCGCTGGTTGAACGTTCGAAGGTCGTGTTTATCATCACGAAAAGAAACATCTATAGGTTACTAGATGTGATATAGATAGATATTCAAGTAGAGACACTTTCAGTTGTCGGTTGACGTTGTAACGGTCTACAACGATTAAAGCAGCTCCATTGGCTCAGGTAATATCAAACGTGCACAAAATTTTCTTCATAAGAAATAAGATGTATATAATTTTTCAACGTAAAAATTTGTTTACAACAAATTTCTTCCATATATTCAGAGATTATAAATATTATTTTAAATAGAACAACTCTGTGTTAACTGACTTTGTTTTACTAAAAACGCGGATTTCACTTCTTTCTAAATCTTAAACAACTAAATCGGAAAGTGTGTGTAAAAGTGCAATGTAAACGTGACTAAAAATTGAATTTTACATAAGTAAAAATCACGTAAAAATTGATATCACAAATCCATTTTTCTACGATATAATTATGTGATTTAGATCGAGACATTCATTAAGAAGAAATACATCAAAGACTGCGTTGAGGAAAAATGGCATTGGCAGTTGCACTTCCATTATTCGGACTTAATCCAGAGCACTTTTCCTCATTAAACGCGAGGCTTCTTAACATCGCATGCGAACAGAACTTGAGAAATCTTCCCGATTCCGGACGGGACTCTCCGAGTGCCGGAAGCGAGTCCAGCGGTATCAGCAGTCTCGTAACGTCCAATGAATCGCGTCCAGCGTCAGTAGAATTAACACCAATCTCGTCGAGGCCAGAAACTCCTATCAGGATATCGTGCAAGACTCAAGAAAAGGTAAACATAACGTTCAAATAGTTTAGAAACTTACGAAATAAAAAAGTATTTTTTAATTTTCTGACACACGGGACGTGTGTTTTTAATAAGATTTTTTAGTAAGTTTTTAATAAAACCGATTTCAATAGTGCATCTGTAATTTCTTTTGCATTAAGTGATATATTTTATGTATTTTATGTATGTGCAAAAAAGACGAAGAATTCTCTTTTCAGATGAATGAACTCCGCGTAATGTACAATGGACGTGATATATTAAATTTAGGAGCAAATATCAGAATGTCGTCCTGGCAAATAAAAGATCAAAGACTACCTCGACAAGATTTGTATCGACACAGTGTTTTGACTAGTCACTCGCTATATCGATTACATGACGAACACGCGGTTATTGATATGAATCCAATGGTATGTACTTAAACCAATTTTCTAAAAAACAAGAGCTTTTTAAAAATTTACAAAGAATCTACAAAATATTTCTTTGTTTCTTTTCTCTCTCTCTCTCTCTCTCTCATTTTTTGTGTGCTTAAGAATGTGTCTCTTTGTATAAACAAAATTCGACATAGATTATAATATTGAATTTCAGTCACATAGCTCTAATAATCGAAATTATGTTTCACAGAAATGCTGTACAGAATGCGGATTTTGCGATCCATTTCCTGCTTTGTAATATTCGACCGTATCGGACAACACACAATTAACTACAGCAACGTCCAACATTCCAACTATCGCGGACAACTAACTTTGTGATAGACCGAAAAAGCGGCAGCCGGAGACATAAAAAAAAGGAAACGTATAAAGATATCTCTCGCCAGGTTGTATTCCTATACAAACAATCCCAATCGTGATAAATCTAGTATTTAAACGATAAGAAGCTGCAATATATCACGATATTCGTGACATGAAGGAGAAAACGCTGAACTACTTCAAGTAACTGACGATTATTATACTTGTGTTTACTATATGCGCTTAAGTGAGATATCTAATTTTAACTTAGATTTAAATATTTAAGTTTTTAAGATAAAAGTTAGATTTAAATATTTAAGAGAGATATACGTTTCTCGCGCCGGATACGGGCTGCAGAGGTCAATCAACTTTTTTTCTATTATGATTGTAAGATGTGGTTAAATTATGTCAGTTGATAAATTTTGCATCAGTGTAAGTAATTTATAACATAATTTAGAGTCATACGAGATATGTCTCTATATATATATACATATATAAGATTAAACAATGCAACAACTTAAAAAACTTTTTTTGTCAATATGATGCAAAACTCTTTGTATCGATTTAATCATACTTCATCTTACGATATTATTTTCTTCTAATTCAGTTCCACATAGCGCATGTGTACATAATTAATAGTAATAATTATTATATTTCGGGCGATATAGTGTGTGCGTAAGAATATGACGTTTTGTTAAGCCATTCCAGCGTATAATCACCTTTCATAAAAAAAACAATTAAAACAATAGCCAGATCTTTTACGCACGATATGACAATCTATATAACAAATAGTTGTTACGATTGTCATTGTCATCGATGTAAGTCGATTACATTTTACTTTTTGCAATTTTGTATCATCAACAAGTGCCGTGGCGCTTTATACAGCACCGTTACCGAATGACGTACCGATAGACATATCGTGTTTCAGGCAGTTTCACAAACGATCGGCAATTTCTCTCGAACGGCCGAAAATCAATCCTTACATTTTCGCGGTAAATGTAGTATGTACCAGCTCGAAAATTCGATGTAATTCTACAACGGCATTGCACACATGTGTCTTGACCATTTGTTTATAAATAATAAACAATATTTTATACATATATATCATTTAGATTACTTACATATATTTTTATATCAAAATCATATTATATATAAATATTTCTTTCGTTCTATTATAACAAATATATATATATAAAAATTATAATTATTATTTAATATATTATATTTGATATATAACGCACCACACCCGTACATAGATATATTTAGCTCTTTTGTAAAACAAGAGAGAGAGAGAGAGAAGAGATAGGGCATGGTCTACGCGATCTTTTCTTAGAGTTAAAACTGTTTTTTTATTACATTATACTGCGCAACAAATTTAACATTTTTCTTTTGCTTTTTAATGAAAAAAACATGATTTTTCATGATTTTTAATGCTTTGAATTCAAATCTGACTACAGGTTGCTGTTATCACGTATACAAGTATTGAAAGATACTGAGATAAAATAATCTCAAAAATGCCAAAACTATTTTGGCAATAATCTCTTATTTGCAAAGAAATTAGGCTTTGACATTTTTGCTTTGCTGTTTAATGAAATAAGATGTTTGTTTTGTGATTTTGATGCGCTGAATTCGAATATGATTGCAGAATATTGCTATCACTTCAGAATTTAAAAATGTTGAGATAAAATAATCTCTAAAATGGCTATTTTATAATATTCTATTATTTGTGCTACAAAGAAACTAAACTTTATTTTCTACTGTTCTCTTTACCATTTTAAAGTACATTCTATGTTCTTTAAATCGAGTCTTTATTTATCTAGCCCTTAATTTGTTGTCATATCTTATCTAATCTACATACCTATGTGCGTTATCTTATCTAATCTACATTCCTGTGTGCGTGTGAAGTCATAAAAAAACTGAAGTGATTCATTTTTGAATCTTCAAATAATCAGTAACAAAAGAATGTACGAGGGAAAACAAGAGTTTATCTAAACAAAACAAAACAAAAAATAAAATGTAGTTTATTTGTAATCAACAAGAAAATATTGTTAAAAATAGCTATTTTCGAGATTCTTTTATCTCATATATTTTTTTAAATCTTAATCCGATATATAGAATGATTCTGTAATCAGATTTGAATTCAGCAAAATCAATAAAAATCACTTTTTTTTACTTAAGAAGCATGAAAAATGTGTTGTTGTCGTGCGGAGCAACAGACTTTCTTGCTTAAGCTGGAGATGAGCGACGAATTAGCGCGTAAATTCGCGCGAAAGGCATTAATGCCGTTTCACGAGCTGTACAAGAGGGTTGATCGCTCGGACCCTCGGTGCTTCTGCATTGTTTCAGCTCGAGCGTAACACTCTCGGCGGCGTGGCGCTGCGGCCCGATTCGATTCACAATCCCAATCGAACCAACTTCTACACCGACTAGCGTCCACACTCACGTAATTCACGTCCGTTTATTATACGTATATATCTGTTTTCTTATTCTTATCGGCACGTAAGCAACTATGGCAACATATGTATCAAAAACAAGACAAATAAGTTAAATCAAAAAAAATATTTAGTCGTGAGATTTCAGTTCTCACTCTCTTTCTCTCTCTCTCTCTCTCTCTCTCTCTCTCTCTCTCTCTCTCTCTCTTCTTATTTTTTCTCGCGTTATCTATAAAATTCTGGATGCGAGATTAGATTACTTATTATTTGTAGACACAAATATATATTTAAAAATATCATGAAATCTAGACGAAATGCTGATATATTATGCAATTGTCACTCGTGCAACAGTAGAAATTAAGAGCGACGTTCCTTGGTTGGTGATTTTTTTGTGTTTATAGATACCAACATTTACCAACTTTACCACTGGTGTGTGCGTTTATATCGCTTGCGCGTATCCCGCGGGGTGTGCGGAAACCTTTCAAGCTGCACGCGTGCATGTACATTACAGACGTATACACAAGCATTGGCGCACAAACGCGTGTGGAAGCGCCCCGTTCGTGCGTGCACGCGCGGATGCGTGGGTGCGTGCAACGCGCGAGAGATGCGCAGGACGACTATTCAGATATTGTTGTTATTGTTGAGGGAACAATCGCCCGTCAATAGGCCGCCTCGGCACAATGTATCTATTCAGGTGCGGTCAGCGGTGCTCAATCGATCAGGATCCACCCTCCGCGAGTCTCGAAAAAGTTTCTCGAGAGCAGGAAAGATCATCATCAGAAGTGTTTTTCAGAAATTTGTGATATGCGCCACAAAAGTGTGTTCAAAATATATTTTTCTTCGTTTAATCTACTTTCCGTTATATGCATAAAAATAGTAAGTGTAATTATTTTTTAATGCCGTTTTCCACGTATATCAAGTAATTTTTTAATGACTTGTATTATAATCAGTGAGATATGATGTATAACATCTTAGCATGTTTCAAAACTTAGAATATCATATAGATTGTAATATTGAAAACAGATGTAATATAAGATATTTAATTGATATTTAATTAATTGATTCAATGACAATTTGTTTTTTTTTTTTTATGATATAAAGCAAAAGAGAAACAATATATATATAAATCTATATAATGTTTCGATATTTCTTATTGTTAGTAAGTTTTATGTTTGTGACAATTATTTTTAACACAGTAGTTCGTTTATAAATAATTTAACAGATGTGATATTTATGCGCAAGTTCTCAATCGTATACTGTGGGAATGTGTGTAATCGGCCATTGCGAAATCACTACAAGGATCGAACTCTTCCTTCTATTGAAGCATGGAAAATAAATCTCATAAATAAATCCCATAACAAATTATTATTTAAACATTGCAATCACATCTGCTAATATTGATTTTGATTAATCGAATTTTTCTACTCCTGTAACTATGTGTTGCAGTTGAGATTTTACTTTAAAAAACTATTTGCTGTCAATTTAATTTTAGAATATAATTGTAATTATATGTATTAATTTAAAAAGCACACACATATACTAATACACGGTTTTTTTTTTCAGAATCAGACAATCTAAAGATAGATACTGAGCTATGTTTCATCTGTACTTATTTTGCGATAATTCTCATTAAAAATACGCTGCGCGATCGAACGAAACTCGTGCGCGCAAAAAGAACTCTCCCTATACTCCTATCGTTCAACGGACCCTGACGTTTAAGACGACAAACCGCTGTATCACGATGACATTTACCACTAGCTCGCGCATCAAAGACGAGTTTTGAAAAAGGTCCAGATGCCGAAGAAAAAGAGGCCGCGAGTGAGAGCCACTGCCGCGAGCGAGGGTACCAGAGTTCCGCGGCTATAGCGATGATTACGTATGCGGGAATCATTGTCGAGTAACGCGCGATGCACATGCAAAGGCCAAAAATCGTCGAAATCAGTCGAGTTCAACATCAGCATTGTACCTGGGCTTTGTCTCTGCCTCATTGTTGTTGGTCGGTACTCTCTTCTCTCTCACGCTACCTCTTCATCTCTCTCTCTCTCTGTTTCTCTTTCTCTCTCTCTCTCTCTCTCTTTCCCTCTCCCTCCCTCTCTCTTTCTCTTTCTCTCTGGAGTACAAACCTACACGTACGCCAAGCCGCGACTGCTGTCCCGGGTTGGTTTGCATGGCTGGACCATCCACGCGACCAGGACCCATTCGCTAGTTAATGCCAGTTCCGTGGACAGGGTCGGTTTAACCCTTTCGGCGTTAAAGATGCACGTACGTGTCGTTGGAAAGAGCAACAATAGAAGCAAACAACAATGAAAATTCGATATTTTTGACGTGCAGATTAATGCTTTATTTTTTTTTTTTTTTTTTTTTTTTTTTTTTTTTTATATATATATATAAAACATTGCTGACTCGCCGATTAAACAATTCCAATTTAAATTTTACCGTTGTATAGAAAATTAGGATAATAAGTTATATTAACGTATAGTTGGCAATTTTTACGCGGCGCCTCGCGTGTAATCCACTCGTATCGCGATCCTATTCTTACGGGAAGCGACGCGTGATCGAAATAAAGAGGAAGGGGTCACACAGCGAATCCGTGTCTGCCTTTTTCCACTGTGCATAATACAGGTGCAGGACAGATAGGACAAGATCTCAGCGATGATATTGGAACGAGAGCGAGAGAGCGAGCGAGAGGAATATAACACCACCAGCAGAGCAAGGCGAATCCGGCAGAAGAGGAGAGAGTGAAGAGCGGAGGACAGGGAAGAACGAAAGAGAGAGAGAGAGAAACGGTAAAGAGGGGATAGGAGGAGAAGAGGGCATAGAGCAGCTGAATAGGAAGCGACACAATGGACCTGGGTGGCTGTGGAGGCGTGTTATCAAATGGGTTCCTCATTCACATACTGCGGCCTGAGCTACCTGTGTCTGTCTGTACCGGTGTCTGTCTGTTATACTTATTCATACCGCCCATTGTGTCCTCCACTGTTGAGTCGAGTTCAGTTCAGTTGAGAACGCGATGGAACGTGCCACAATGCACGAATATGGGCTGCGCCGCACCTCTCCCTCTCCCTCCCCCCATCTTCCTACTCTTACTCTACACCCTTCCGCGCGCACCCCCTTTGTCACCCTTTCTCGGTTATCTCTTTCTCTCTCTTTGCCATTTGCCACCCACGGTCCACCCCGCGCGCGCGCTGGATTCGCTGGGACCGACTGAAAAGAAAATTGCGTCGGGAAATTGTATCCGCGAGAAAACCCGACCGATAATGCGGAGTTCTTGAAGCGTGTACACGTCCGCGGGATCTCTTCGCCTTGGCGGCGGCGGTGACGGCGACGGTAACGCGGATTCCGCCGACTGTCTCGTTAGACGAGCGCGCGCGAGTTTTCGCAGGGAAAACGATCGATTCGCCTCTACGAATCTCATCCGGAATTCCGGAACGTCCAACGATGTTTGCCGGCAATTTAAACGGGGAATTACCGCGACATGCGCGATAGTTGCGAGCGATCAAGTGAAGCTAAAAGATTGGGCAGAGGACAATTGAATATTAGGTCCACATGTTATTATTCCCACTGTTAAAAAATAATTTTATTCGCAGATGTAAACATCAATACACAGCATCTTTTTGTCGACGAGTTTTACTTTCAAGAACTTAATTTTTAGAAAAAAGTATTTTATATATATATATATATATATATATATATATATATATATATATATTTTACAATAATTTATAATAAAACATCTCGCAGCAAGAAAACTTGATAAAAAAAAAAAAAAGTAAATTTCGGGACAAGCTTTTGTGTGCGCGGTAATATCTTTTTTTCTTCTCATACAATTAAGAAAAGTTTTAGAAGTGAAGAGATATTCCATTTTTGAAGTTTCTGAACAATTCGTATAATATATACGACGTGTATCATCAAATCTACGAAAGCGATGAAAGAAAAATCCGAATAAGGAAACAGACGGCGTAAAAAAAAAAAAAAAAAAAAAAACTGGTGGTGAGAGCAACGCGAAAAGAATTTGGAGAAAAAGGAAACGAGCGCGCGAACTCACGTGGACGTTTCTTGACGTGATCACGCGCGATGCGGAAAAGAGAAACGGGAGAACGTATAATACATATAACGTATAAGCGGCCATAGGGCCGTGGATGAGCCGCCCGCGGACGCAACGGCATACAAAACTCGCTCAATACGTCATTCAGCCGAAGAATACGCCTCGTTCTCGCCATTTTGCTCCCAGAATGAGAGTTTCAAAGGGAATTAAGGATTCAAAGGCATCTTTTGCGCGGCGTGCATAAAACGTCCAGCCGCCGCCGCGGCTCCGCGTCTATCTGTCTCTCTCGCTCTTTCTTTCTCTCTCTTTTTCTCTCTCTCTTTCTTTCTCTAACGCTCCTTATCTACTTCCGTCTTTCCCCTTTTCTCCTTCTATAACTCCTCGTACGCGTCGCCTTCGTTTCTACAACGTTCTCAAGAGGAGCCGTGAATCGAAGAAGCGCTGAAGCGCGCGGCGCGTCGAGGAGATACCCATAGAAGGATGCGCTAAGTCGACGAACGAAGTATCCGGTCCGTATTTCCAACGCGTATTTAGTGATAAACGAGGTTGCCAGATTTTCATCTCCTGTGTTAAATGAGATCCAAACGAAATACGTTAGACGACCGTCTTTAGCGATAAATACAAGGACAAAGAAGATTCTTTAATTGAAAAAAAAAGATAATACACACACACACACACACATACACAAAAGAATCTAATACTCGAGTTGATGTCTCGCGATCGTAATGTCCTCATAATTTAATATTCCAACAAATATTGCGACTCAGGGTGGCAAATAAATAAAACGAGCACGTACTATTAAAGTCCCCCAAAAGTCCACGTCACCAATCAAACAGCCGGTCAATTCGTGAGGTTGCCCTAAATCTGTCTACATTTATTCGTCGACAAAAAAAAGTACGCAATCGTCCGAGTCGTCCTTCATATTTGACGTGGTACGGCCAAAAAGATGCGCCTGCGCTCACACACCCTCGTAATCCCTCTCTCCGCGAGATAGCCTTTTTTCTATTTACGGCGTTCGCACGGAACAAATTCGGACGACGATAGCTGTTTGCGCTATAAGATAACAAAGAGAGGGATGGCAGTCATCCCGCCTGTCTAGGATTGCGCGATTAACATAAAAATGCGGCGACTCGTAAAAGGCCACCGTATACATACATATATTATGAGCATTATACATCGCAGGAGGGTTATAGTTTCTGATTGTTATTCATATATGGTCGGGTAGCGCGGCGCTCGTGCCAACACGTGCGTCCAAGTCAATATAATGACAGCACAACAGCGCAAATTTTCGGATGAAAAAATATAACGGTGACACATTGTCGTGATATTCGTTTTCCTTTTATGCGCAATGACAATATGTGTACCATGTATGTGATATTGTTTTATAATATTACCATAAGTTAATTTTTTTACATACATATATCTTTTGGATTCGCGTCTTTTTATTGCACAAAAGAGCAAAGCTGCTAATTCAATCAAATGCTATTATTCTTAATTTCACTTATAACATAAACATATTTGTTAGTCCTTCTACTATTTGTGCGTGTTTTACAGAGATAATTATTTTTCTGTTTTGTTTGCTAATTGTGTTTCTTTTTCAGATAGAGCTATTCATATCGAATCTACAGCAAGCGCTACTTAAAATGGACAAAAGCTAAAAGTGCCACTTACCCATTTGCCTTGCCGCAAAAAACAGCGCGAATCTGAAACATAAATCACGCGTAAGAGTGACAAGTAAACATTATCGAATGTTATCAAATATCTTATCTTAATAATTCGTTCAGCTAAAAAGTATTTAATTAAATCATCAAGTTGGCAAATTGTACTCAATATTTCATCGGCACAATTTATCGAATCTTATCCTAACCAATACTAATAATTTAAATAGACAGTAAATATTTTATCAGCAAACTTGCATAATACCGTTGCATGACGAAACAATATTTGTCTCAATAATCATTATTTTAACTTTTAATTTTTACGTGCAATATTTGACCTAACAGCCAACAAATTTGTTTATACGTAAGCAGCTACAGAAACGCAAAGGAAATCGAATCTCTGTTCGTTCCCTTGTGCATCGCGACATCGATATTCTTTTCCGTAGGCCACACACATCTGCATTATAGTTTTCTTTTTATATTCTCGCTTGTGTGTGTGTGTGCGCGCGCGCAAGAGAGAGAGAGAAAGAGAGAGAAAGCACGCGGCACGGTCGCGCATACACCCCCAGTTTGAGCATTGCCGAGGCCTTATCGGCAGTTATCGGGCCGTGATGTCACACAATGGGGCAGACAATGCGCGGGACAATACACCCCCTGCTTCTAGACTATCCGGCCCTCACCCGGGGCATCCACCTACCTCTACCACCGTCGACTTCTCTTCTCTCTTGGAATCAGCGCACATCCCCGCCAACTTAATAAACATAATAGCTGACTCTATGCCGCCCCGCGGTCACAATGAGAGCTCCGTGCAAAGAGATACCGAAGATACGAGACACCAGCATTGTGCGCCCTGCTCTCGCTCTCCTTCTCTCCTCTTCTCTCTCTCTCTCTCTCTTTCTCTCGATTTCGCCGCCGAACGGATTATACATTGACAAACGTGCCGTCACAGATTTGCCATTCATGAAAAGCTTCTCAGTGGAAAGAAAGAGAGAGAGAGAGAGAACTTCGTTATTCAAGCAATACAAGACGAAGATGTTTGCTTCTTATTGTATAAAGTCAATCGTAATTGTCACAATGTTTCAGGCGTAAACTTTTCGACAATTTACACTCGAAAATCTTCACGAAAAAAAAGTATTATAAAAAACTTAATATATTTGCTTTAAAATCAATATATAAAAAATCAATATATAAAATCGTTAAGAAACAATTATTATCTGTGTCATTTCGAATATGTATGCGGATAAACAATCTATGTATTTTTTAACAATCTACTTTTTAAAAAAAAGCACGTGAAATCGATACTTCAATGTATGGAAATTTATTGTCACAGATATTGTTTTCATAAAACCAATTGATTCTTTTTTCGAGTGGTAAAACTTTTTTTTTGCGAAGATATCTGTATCAAGATATCGCACACTGTAGCAGTTGATAACGATGACGATGACAATAATGATAAAAATGAGGATTATGATGAGGGAAAATGAGAATAATGATAACGATGAAATTTCTTGGCATTCTTTGCACATGTGTAGAGATTTTTTGTAAAGTAATTAAAACTTCGCGCAACTCTTTTTACATTTCTATAATATACTTTGTCGAGAATCAAAAGCGTAAGTAGTATCAGAAAACATGAGTAACGTGTGTAGTGATCTAGTTTTATAAAAAAAAAAAAAAAAAAGGTGATGAATAAACGCTCTCACTCAACATGAATACGAAATGTAAAGTTTCGATTCGCGCGATAAACTTCCTTTCGACACGAGTGATTCTCTCGTCGCGGCTTGACTCCGAAGGGTGGATTGCCGCACGCATCATCGGATCGACTACACGCTCTCGTGTATATATACTCCCACTCTACTCGACCTACCGTGGGTTGCTCAAACCACCCTTTGCGGCCGAACAATATGCCTGTCCTCCCCGCCACCGTGTAATTACTCTAAACCACGTGCCGCCACAGAGAGAGGGAGAGAGTAGAGCGAGAGAAGGAGACAAAAAGCGCGTGAGCTGATGCACGAGCCATTGAAAAACGCAGTCGAGCGTCCATTATTTCGAGAACTTTTCACTTTAAGCGCATCCGATGCCACGCACAACGACGCGTATGATCGTGTCCGAAATGAGTCGCGGCTAAAGAGCCTCTTGGCCGTGATTATTGTTCATCACGATCCTTTTCGCGCTAAAAGCCAAAGCGTCAAACAAAAAATTACGTAACCAAAATTAAATATATAAAAAAATTACGTACATTACTTGTAATCATTATGTTTAAAAACTACACCATTTTTTTAAATAACCTAACTAAAGTCTCATTATAGTATAAAAAAATATAAGGCATTAAATAATAAAATATTATGTTTTGTTATTTTTACTCTTATTTGATAATACCATTTTTTATATTATTTTATATACACCTGAGAGAAATAGATGATATCTTTTGAACACCCTCGAAAATTGCGCCGGTTGATATCGACAGACAGATTTTCGCGTAACATCTTGAATTCGATTTCTGCCACCGCGATCGTATCTTCGAAATGGCATTGGAGAAACGTTAATTAAGCGAGCAGATGTGCCGAGGAAATAATAAATCACACAACCCCGTGTAAATAGAGAGCGTTCGGAACATCGAGCGTCGGTATCGTCGCAGAGTTATCGGGATAATGATAAATTCTCGTTCAAACGGACCCCTTTCAGACCGCATTATAATTCGCTGAAAGGGTCGTAGAGTGATGCACCCTTGCTGGAGATGTAAAGTGAACTCAAGCAATATTGTTTAAAGGATTAAAAATTTTTATCAAGTAAGTTAAATGCGGACAAGAAAAATGCTTCGAAGCCAAACAGACTTTCTTTCCAGTTAATACACCCTTATAAAAAAAAACCCAGCGCTCTATCGTGTAATTCTAATTTGTTCCTTTCAAACGTAAAAATATTATAAGTTATACAATAGCTATAGCAAATATACATATATCTAATAATATTTATATTTGTTTCTAATTCGTAATTTTTAATATTTTTTTTATCTATATTTAACGCAAGTTGTAAAAACTTCCAAAGCCGAGCCGATGCGTATCGTCAGTTTGAAGTGAAAATTGCGGCATTATCGCCAGCGGCGCATTAACGAGTAATTAACCACATCGGTCGATTCGATAGATAATCCGGAAGACGGCAGTAAAACAAGGTAACCTCGTGGGACTGGCGCCGACGACGGTGTCGACGGCGGATGACGGTGGTAGCGCGGTTGTGTAGCAGCGGTGGCGGTGCGGTGGTCGCTGCCGGAGGTGGTGGTTATAGTGACAGTGGTGGTGGCGTCGGAACCGCCCCGGCTTTGCAAGCCCGGCGAATGGAGTGACAATGCTGCCACGAGATTCACAGTTCTCTACCACCCCTTTTGTCTTTCCCCTCTTTACTCTCGGTCTCTCGCACGCGCTCTCGCCCCTTTTCATACCATTTGCAACTTTCCGGCCTCCCTCGTCTTTCCCCTCCGCCACCCCGAGTGGTCCTCTTTCCACTTTCCTATCCATGCCGCGCGAGCCTCTTTATCTCGTCTACGCGCCCGCTCGTTGCATTTCCAGCGGGTGCATACCTTGAGGGAAATCCTCGCGAAGCGATTATCATCGTCAAACGCGCGAATCGAAATGCTACGCGCAAAACTTGTACGGTGCTTCGTTCACAAAGAGTAACACGGATACAATATATACTCTTACGTCTGCATACACCGGTACATTTAATTACGTGTCTAAATAAGATAAATACCAAAGTTTTTTGCCTCTGCTTTAATTTCGCAAAAAATGAAAATAGAGCTGCAACGAAGATGATTAATTATTTCTCTTTCCTTCTTTGGCGGTTAAAAACCTTTTCGTGACTTCCCCAAAAATGTAAAACTATAAACTATATTTCTTGAAACAAGTCGTGTTACGGTGTAAAGTAAATTTGATTTAAGATTTAGGTATCGAGATATTTAGCATCATAATGAGTCTTTACCTCCGGCAAGAGAGCGTTAGAAAGCGAGTACACGTGCTGGAAAAGCGGGATAGAAAGGGTAGGGTGGGGAAGTTCGCGTGCCGGTCGAGTGCAGAGACACGCGATCGAGTGGGACGCGAGGAAAAGAGGGTGGCACACGCGCGCGCGGACCAAAGCATATCGAAAAGAATCCACCACTCTACTATTTCACAAGGACGACGTTCGACGCGTCCGCTGTCGCACCCCCGCCGCCTCCGATCCCCAATCTTTCCGCTCACTCCGTAGACGGCGTTTCCCGCCGCATCCGCGCGCCACCCTTCTCGCGCCCTATCTCGCGCTCTCTCCCCGTATCAGATCGAGTCCCTCTATTTCGCGTCCTCTATTATTTCTTTTATCAATCTGCGCGCTTTCAGGACGCTTTGAGGCCCGCTGAAAGCTGCGCGATAAATCATGAAATGTAAGAACCCATACGTACGTGCCCGACGCGCACACACAAACGCGCACCAGCACCTACTCTAGCGCGCACATCTACGTAGACGCATGCGTCTCTGTGTTCGCGAAATACACGCGCACGAGCGAACGAACGAACGAATGAACTGCGTTTTCGTGTAAACTGTGCTCCTTCGTGTATACCGCGTACACCTACTACATATATACGTGTACGCGCGCCCGCGATCGCTGTGTGTATGTAGAGATGCGCGTAATACGTGTGTATGTGTACGTATATAACCGACGGTTCAATAGGCGGCATTGCCAGGGCGAACGCTATCCATACAGCCCGCCAGATGAGGTCTTCTAGCTTCCGTCGAGTCCGCGTGAAAGGATGCCCCAATAATATTCCATTCACCGAATCACCCCCTTTCCCTCCCACTCTCTTCCATTCGCCGATATATATATATATATATATATATACTCGTCGTCCGTAGTCCGGCCCGACCCGTGCCCAACGTCACCTACCATTGATTTTTCATTCCTGGGCTTTTCAATAGTTTGTTACGAGCTTTCCTACGATGACGCGTCGCAGCCCCGTAATAACCTCCCTCGTTTTCTCCTTCGGCTTTCCTTTCGACGCAAGAAAGCCTTATAGCTGACGTTGAGACATGTCGCTTTATTAAAGGATGCGTCGATAGATATCGTTCGGTTGTTCACGTGCTACCGAAAAAAAATTCTCTTTAGACAAAAATTAATTTTAAAACTTTTAAATGGCGACAAAAAAATTTATATGTATTTTTCTCCGTAAATTTTTTCAAATTAATGTTTTTTTCTTTTTCTTTTTTTTTTTTTTTGTAGAATCGCGTGTTACATCGTCAACGTAATTTTTTTGCGTCTTTGCATTGACGAGGACCACCCACGAATTAAAACAATTGCCAGTACAAGAGGCGCGGACTGGCGCCAGCCAGAAAATACGTCAGCACGAATCTCGCCACCGCGAAACGGAGCGAAAATAACCTATAACTTTAATCAGGGATGAATAAGGGCAACCCTTTTCGGTACGGCGCTGCGTCAAGGCGAAGAATGGAGATGAGGATGTAGCCGAGTATCGGCATTGTTTCCAAACAAAGCACGCTTTTCATACCACCCTCTCCTTTCTCTCTCTCCTCTTTGCTGCCTCCCTCCGTGCCCGCACCCCAATCCTCGCCTTGGGTTCCCGCCCGTGGATTTCGCCCGCACACTCTCCGCGGCGGTTCAGTCATTTGACACGCAAAGAAGTCTGGCAAGTTGGCATTGTGGCGACCGCGCCACGCCATCCTCGACCTATTGTTACCGCGCCACTACCAAAACCGCGAAACCGCCCGCGCCGAACCCCTCTCCCTCCCTCCTTCCCGCCGGCTAAAAGTCAAACCTCTTTCACCACCCTCGTCAAATCGCGAATAATGACGAGTCGATCGCCCGCACGCCGTCTTTGAAGATCTTGGTCATTCAAAACAGCATTATCGGATTCAAACAAATGCGATGCGATGTAATTCTACGTTATTATTCTCTTTACAACTTTTGTCGAACTAAAAAAACATTATCGTAGAAAATCATAGATTTGTCAATCTCCTCGATTTTAAGTGCAACTTACACTTTTCTCTCAAACTCTTGTGAGAAAAGTAAAAATATAATTAAAATACATTCTACAAAATAAAATGATGAAAACCATTTATATATAGAAAGTATTAAATAGAACGTATGTAGAGTACCTGATGCATGTGTGAGATATTCAATATGTACAACTGACGTAATATATGCGTAGCGATACGATTAAATTAACTTCTCAGTGTAACTGATTAACTACGTAACTGCGCTAGAGAGGCTTCGTTCGAGCGCGCACTCTCATTTCTCTCCCTCCCTCTCTGTGGCGACTACCACCACGGTTCTCCCCCGCGAAGTTTCCGAGCGTTTGTCACGGGTGTGTTCATCATTGAATCCGCGAAATGAACTTCCTATATATATATATATATATATATATATATATATATATATATATATATATATATATATAT
>QVNV01001250.1:0-55525 GCA_014825455.1 Pseudomyrmex pallidus | reverse complement strand
TTTTTTTTTTTTTTTTTTCGATATTGCTTCTGCATGTTTCCAGATGAGCTTTTATTCGTTATATTATAATTGACGCGAATGACGTGGTGCCGATATACGAACGTGTCCTGCATCACTTCCGCGCGATTATTAAACACGGAAAAAATATGCGAAATTCGAAACGCCGCTAATGGAACGTTTTCTTTGCTTTATTCTCCGGATGAATGTCGGCGTTGTAAAATTAAACGTCGGATGTAGCGCGCGAGAGGTCTCCTCCGATATATTTGTAGACATTGAACGCGGCGAGAGATAATGAGGAGTATCGCCGGAAGTAATTAATTGTTTCGGGGGAGGAGACCGCGCGCGATGAAAGTCGAGGAATGCAATTAAGACGAGGCGTCATCGTCAAGTTGGTCTTCTTCTTCGTTATGCATCATGTCGAACAAAATACCCGGTATTTATAACTTGGCTTGTGCGCGACGCGCAATGTTCTCTCGATATATAAATAATACGCTAATATTGTGCCACGGAGAACAGCCTCTCTCTTTCTCGTTATACGCGGAACGTTATGTAATTAAGTATCGCGCCATTTTTTTTTCTTTTTTTTTTCAACGAGTCGACTCTTAATAGGCGACCTCCTTTCTCTCTCCCTCTTTATTATTCACGTTCGACCCCGGAATAATCTGCGCATATAATCCCGCATTTCGATGTTATCGAGATTCCCGCACAAAACTTTTACGTGTACATGGTATTTAAATCTCCGTTTAGGTATACGTCGATGTGTGTAATACGACGTGTGTAACGCGTTGTGCAGAACGGGAACAAAACTTGTAATTACTTGTTTACTAATATTTTTTTTTTTAATGAAAAGGAAATAACGAGGAAGTTCGTACCTTCGTCAATAAAATTGTTAATGAATAATGTAAAACAATGCAAATTTTATTCGCAGTAACGCGTTAATTTCCCGTATTATTCCTCTTAATTTCCGAGAATAGACACCGCATGTATTTATAGCCGGGTGAATAAAACATGGAATTAATATAGCGCGCGCGCGCGTGTGTGTATCCGGTGGTATTGATCGGTTTTATCGCGCGCTTCTCGGAACGAAACAAATCAGCGAAAGTAAATACGATAAATTATTCAATTTGCGCTACGTGCGCGCATATAATATTCCTTGACACACACAATACAATATTTGCAAATATATCTGACGTGTAATTGACAGTTAATTTTCGGCGGTGCGACAACCCGGCGGGACCTCAGAAAATATCGAATGTACGTGACAAACATGTCGCAAGATTTAATTGTCACACTGTGATTAAAGCGGTGTGAAAATATCAGATATCATATACGTAGACACGGCGGCATGTGCGTTACTTTTGGTTAAAACGGAAATTTTCCGCTCGACGCTCTTTTTTTTTTTTTTTCTCCCCTCATCCGAAACGAATTTAATTTCAATTCGCTGGCACGGCTGCAACAAAAGAAAGTAGCTGCGCACTCGTTTCGGTAACGTCGCGATACGTTGTCGTTCTTATTTATCGTCGTGCGTTTCTCGTTTTCTCTGTCTCGGGTGAGCGACTCCAGAAACGAGCGCGCGCCGCGTATCACAACCGTCGAGATTTCCGGAATAATTCCAAGAACCACACAGCCTTGAAGTTGGCTGTCCGCCTAGGTGTTTCTGGCGCGCGCGAGCGCGCGTCTATGGGATAATATCCCACTTCGGCGTCGTTCTCCTCATGTTCTCCGCGGCCAATTATTATCTTCCAGGCAGCTGCCAGGCGAAGAAAACCATTCACGTGACGCGCTAATAATGGATGCGCCCCGGAGTACCGGATTACGGGAAGACTTTTGTTCATTAGCGTGCCGTCTCTGTTTAATTGACACCTTTGACCCGACGATGCTCGCGCGGGCAAGTGATGGATACCTGAACCCTCGCCTGTTTCTGACCCCGGTCGCGATTATCATTTTCTTCGTCAATTTTACACGGGACGGTTTCGAGAATCTCTGGATCCGGAATAAGTCCGGTGAATTTCAAACAGGCGTGTCAAAGTAAATTGCGCAGAGTTTTTGAAGAATAGAAAAGAAACGTATCTGTTTTTTTTTCGCGATAAGAGAGAGAGTCTTCTTGCGGCGCTATTATCGTCGAATCCGCATTTTCTCGAGAAATCGTTACCTTTTTTTTTTATCGTAACGCCAGATCGCTTGTCCATTTTGCGAGAGCCGTTTTTTTTTTGTACGATTTTTTTGCTGCGCCTCAATGACTGCAGGTTGCGCGACCCGGCAATCAAGAGTCGATCGTATTATAGCAAGTGGCGCTTTTGTGCGCTCGCTCGAGCTTACGGCGCATCACTTCGGTCATTGTGACCACACTCCATAATTATTAGCTCCCTTAAGTAGACCGTGTGTTACGCCGGCGTAAAAAGATGGACAATTTTCGCGTCCGTCTTCTTGTCTCGGTGATCCCGCTTTAATGTACTGCTATTTATTACCGGATCCCCTTTTTTGTCTCTTACGTAAGAAGCGAAACGCGATGTTTGATTTTCCGCAAGTCATCGTGTGAACCGAAAACTCACGTGACAGGTGGCCCAAATTTCCTCCGCATAGAAAACGGACGTTCTCTCGCTTCGAAGTCCGCCTTTTTGTCCTTTTTTTTTTTTTTTTTTTAATAATCGCGATGACGCCACAACATCGTATATTTCCATTCTTTCCAGCGGCGAAGTTTTTTTGTTTTGCTCTCGAAACACACGTGTGTATAATCCTGCTTTTTGCTTCTCGAACTATAGAAATTGGGAACAATACGCGCCTCGTGCGTGGTGGTCCGACGTTTCTCTCGTTGCCATCGGTGTAAAGTGCGTCACTCCGGATAGTTACTTAGAGAATTGTTGACAAACCACGAGATTACAGAGCGCATTGCGTCGAGTGTCCGGCGAATATTCCGGAGCTGCGGAAGAGATGTGGAGGTTTGTGTTAGTCGGCTAATCGGATAATCCGGGGGGGCGGAGAGGGGGTAAAACTCTCGTTTATAAGACATGGAAGTAGCGGGTGAATCGCTCCGTTACCCAAAGACGATGTTGGCGCGCGTGAGAATCGGGATTACTCAGACTTTATCGTCGCTACGTGTGCGATTCTTTTGTCCCTTCGCCAAATTACCTTCTCGTGCGAGAAGGAACGAGCGCGCGAACTCTTCCCGGAGGACGAGGGAGCGGGATTCGCGTGTGTGTTACACGTTTCCGGAAACCGAAAGAGAGACGACGACCGGGTTCACGCGATCCTCCGGAAAGTATCCACCATCATCACTCGCACACAGATGTGGAAGATGTTTGAGACAATTCTAAAGACGAGTGTGTATCCGGAATTTTTTTAAAAAGAAAGGGAAAATGGGTAGTCTCATATATGTGTGATGCAAAAATCAAGCATCCTGTATGATTTTAAGAATTTAAAAATTTATTTCAAAAATAATGTGCATTTGCACCCTTGTAAGATATAAATATATTTAAAAGATATATTTATCTGCACGACATTTAGCTCTTACTACCGTAAAAAAAAATTTATTACTAGTTTTGAACTATACGAGCCTTGAGTAATATCTTAATTCGTTCTTTTAAAATTGTTAATTTTTTTAAAATGTCGCACGACCGCAATCACCGCAAGATTATTTCGGAACTTGGCGAACTATTTGCAAAAATATTTTGATAAATTACGTGTTCGAACGTGGTATATCTCTTAAACTATCAAAGAGGTAAACTGAGGTTGATGAATGGGGGTCTGGCTGACATACGATTCGCGTATTATTAAGCGCGCGAGCGGCGGGAGTGAGTCAGCTCGACGAAAGTTGCACAGGGAACTCGACAAGCTTGGCAGAGAGTGACTCGGCCAATTCTATCCGATTACCTCGCTGAAAGTTTCGAAAAAAAAAAAAACTCATATAACTCGCAGCTCCAGGGAGACCGGCCGAAATCTCGAGCACAAGCGAGAGTCCATCTCCATCTAGTCTATTTCTAGCCGGGAGCTGTTTTTTGCCGGAACATCGAATTTTTCAAACTCCTGAGCGTGGGGTGTATGCACGGATCTTCGTGCGGATATCCGCGTTACGTCGACAAGTGTACGATATCCGATCGATGGCACGTCAAATTAGAAAAGTTCTTATCGCGCCCGCAATATCGATATTCCGCGATATTGTTGATTATACCGGCGACGACGATGGCGACGACTGTTGAGTATCTATGGAGTAATCATCGGCTGGCGCGGAATTTCCAAAATGGAATTATGCATTCGTCGTATTTACATAAAGGCGATTAGCATGTGCATATAGCTTCGGGGTTAATTGACGTGACCGTAGCACGTATAGGACTAATAAATGGCCGAACTTGATCTAATTACCGCTGTCGCGTATTGACATGTGCATCGAAACGTAAACGTTAATTTCGAGTCTGCACTCCAGCATGTAATTGCATCTATTTGCTCAAGCTCGATCGACCACCGGCGCTCATCGCAGTCGTTTCCGTCGCGTTGCGATTTATGTCAAATTTTCGATACAAATACTTTGCGCTTGCAATTTTATGGATATCAGTCCTCTCCGCGATTGTAATTAGGTACGATTACACGCAATGACATGTGCCAAAATGTGTTTTATACAGCACAGAGAAAATAATTTTTTCATTTTACGAAATTTAATGCAACGTAGAAAATTTCGCTGAAATAATTTGTTATAATTTTATACTCTCGATATAATAAAAATGTCTAATTTATTATATACAATGTTTCAACTTTTGAAATCGATACTATATTAATTTCTGTGAACCGGTAATTATAATAATAACGTAAATATAAATTTTATATATTTTGTGCCTTTTTATATACGCGTTTTCTGATCATTTCTCATTTAATTAAAACCGCTTGCCAGTTATTCTAATTAATTTTCGACACAAAGCCAGCAGAAAGTTCCTTTCCGTTTGGTTTAGCACGCTGAAAACAGTTCTCACATTATACGCTTATATTCTCAGTTATTATAGTATCAATTTCACACACACGTTTTTGATGATCAAGCAAAACGTTTGTTGTATTTATTTATATCTCTGGTGCATTTTTAATACACAGAAATTAGTTTGATTCTTTTATCGGCTTGCGTTAAAGTATTTTATTTAGTCAGCAATATCGTAACGCGTACAACATATGCGAGTTACAGATATCATAATCGCGTCGTTGTAAAAAAAGAAACGTGTCATGCATCTATTGTATTTTTTTTGGTAAAAAAAAAAAAAAAAGACAGATCGATGTAAAAAGGAAACGGATAAAAAATAAATTTCTTTTTTTTTTTTTTTTTTATAACTTGTTATCAGCGAAACTGCAACGATATATATTTGTACTTTTAACATAAAAATAGCACGATCGATCGGATCGAAAAATAGACCGGGCAGTTATATCGCGCTGGGGGGTTTCATGCGCGATAACATCAGCGAGTTATTGTCTCTCTCTCTCTCTCGATCAAGTGATGTTCTTCAAATCCACCGCGAGAGACAACAAATGTCGCGCCGCGCGTAACGGCCTCTCTTACCGGCCACTTTATGTATCCGCGCGCGGTCCCATAACCGCGACCATAAGAGTGTTATTGTATCGGCTCTGCCTTTTCTTTTCGAAACACGCAACACCGCGAGTTGTTTTTTTGTCCGCGAAAAGTTTATTTGCGCACTCTCTCGCTCGTTTCGTATTGCCATTTGTCGATGAATTTGTCATCATTGTCTTCAATCCCGGCGTTTTATAAAGAGACATAAAAACGGCGAATGTGTGTATGTACGTGAAGTGCAGTTCTCGAAGCACTCGTCGTACACATCGCGATCCTTTAAGCACTTAATACACAACCGGAAGATATATCGAAATTCCGATAAACCGCGATAATATTCTCATGCTTTATTGTCGCCATATATTGCGCATGTATGTACTCGCAAAATGCGCTACGTTATTTATTCTTCGGCTTCTTCATTTCTTTCTTTGTATTTCCGACTCCATCCTCTCGTTTTTTTCGAATCAGCCGAGTGATTTACGGCGAGAATGCTTAAACGGCGTATTATTATTTCGAGCTTTCGGACTTTTTTTTTTCTTCAATGAGATTATACATATATCGCGTGCGGAAGATGCGGCGAGATAAAAATCGACGGTAAGTTTTCCCCGTAATTCGATGATTCATCAAACCCGATCCACATTGAAATTGCTCGATTTGCGGCCAATTACAGCTGCCAATGTCGCGGCAAAATCGTTAATTTCCATAGAAAATGAGATGACCAGTACCGAGAGACATTAACACACACGTGTGGCGCGCGCGGCGGCGATAATTAGGCGAGATCGCATCACCCGGGCCATATTACACAACGGCCATCTCGTTTCTGCGTTCTTGCGGGTGGCGTTGCGGAGAATTGTAATTCGTCCGGCGCGCAAACAAGCAACACATCGCTTTTGCGCGCGCTTTTACCCGCATCCCCCCTGATACGTGTGCATACCGTACGTACATACATACATATTCGCGCAGCTGCCGCTCGCGGGATGTAAACGACGTAATTTGCCGACGAGAACGACGACGACGACGACGACAACGGGGCGTTAAGATGGAAAAGTGGGTTTAATCGAAACGAACCGATTCTTTCTGTGATGGTACACAGCGTTTGCTCTGAGTGCGACAGATATCGATTAACTCCCTCTCTCTCTCTCTCTCTCTCCGACGTTCAGCGCACGATAAGCTTTTTTAATTAATCTTCGAAAAGAGCTCGCGATCGCTCTTTTCCTTATTTTCATCATCATGCTTTTAGCACCGCGCGTCGAGTGCGACTTATTTGCGCAATCGCCGCACGTGCGGAATCGCACCTGATAATTAATCGCAAATCAAACGTCTCTCGCGTAAAAAAAATGCGCGATTTTTTCTCGCCTGAATAATTTAGCAAAGATCGAACGCTTCAGTTAGTTCTTCATTTTTTTTATTATTCAATTTTGAGGACTCTACATAATAATATGCTTTTGTGTATATTCCTGCAATGTATCTTCAAACGATTACGGAACAAGGTAACGTCGAGGATCCGTGGAGCAATTTCAGCTTACGTTATTTCGCGGAAATGCGGTTCGCGATTAGTTCGCAAACTCATGCGGTACCTATACGCGAACTGCTCACGTGCTCGCCGATACGCGCTGTCGACCTGGTGTATATAATAATAATAATATGTGGGGTAGTAACATGCACACTGAGAATTTTGTCCCGCTCATAATGCGGATCGGGTAATTGGAGACGATGTTGCGCAACGATGCGAGCTTTACGTTTTTCTTTCTCTCGTCTTCGCTTATGAAACGCGACCGCGGATCAACACAATGACGAGGGGAACGCAGCCACCACCGCAGGTTGATCACCACGCGTCGGTGCTCTTCGCTCTCAAATCTGTTATTCGATCCTGTAACCTATTGTACGTCTAAATCGGGTAACGCGTGTGCGACACCGAAACGCTGCGCCTGTGATGTCGATCCACATCGGGATCGGATTAAGCCGACCGATTAATTGTTTCATCGCGTTAGGAACGCGTCATACTCGTCATAGATATGTATATTGTTATTCTGTTATTATAAAGCAAAAGAGAGATGATGCGGCCGCTCTAATTACTCTGTAAATTTCATAAAGTCAATTCTTCACTCCGGTTCTCAACTTTCTTGGCGTCCACCGGATGCTCTTTCATGTTTAAGGAACTGCTACATTTAAACTTCTCTGAAGCACGTTTTATTATTTATCACGATGTACGAAAATAACGAAATAATGGTGTTTTTTTCTTGTTCGAGCTGTAATTCAATTTTGTTCAGCAAAACTGACTTAACTTGTTAAAAAAAAAAGTTTTACGTTTGTTCGCGAAATTTCCAGAGTGCTGATTATACGAATACCACGCCCGATTGAGTCGGGCTAATTAACTCTTAGTGCGCGACGCGTGTACGCGATTCTGATACGCGTATCAGAATACACGATATTATATCGAAAATATAATATATATATCGCGATTAGCAATCACGACCGCGGTCTGCACACAAATTGCGTTATTTAGCGGAAATTAGTTAAACGGGAGGATTGCGTCAAACAAGGGTAGTTGCATTTCTAATTTTCAGTGTTTTATTTTATAATATTTTGCCGAGTGGACAATTTACATACACGATCGTGAATACATCTGACAACGTGTTGCGATTTTTGCGGACGCAATTTCTGTTTTATCTCTCCGAGATGACTGCGTCGAGTTAATTAAGAGACTTGCGTTGCGCGGATGTCGTGTTTTTTACGCGGAAATATGTTGCAAGATAGATTATATTAAGGGATAAAGGAAGTTTAATTGATTCCCCTCGGGGGTTACAATATTTTTCAACATTCCACTTCTGTATCCGTTCGAGCTGATTCGGAGGCCCGATTCAGTTTCGCTTTTCAATCGATAAACTTGAAAGAGACACCGGCTTGGAAAAATCCGACGGTGCGAATTCGAACTCGGGACCTCGCAGTCCTCGCACTCAGGCCGGTCTTAAGACAGATTGTATTAATACAAACTCAAAATAGAGATTGAACATTATTGCTTATTAATTAACGAACCTTCAAGCGCGACTAGACGTTTGTCAATTGTTTCGTCGATAACGCAAACACATTTATATAAACATTCGTACAATACATGCCGTCGCTCTAAACTTCTCTCTTTGTGAAAACACACTTGCGTTCTCTCATTATCTTTTCTTTTCTTATCGTTTGTTTGTTCCAAGCGCAAAAAAAGTTGTTCAAACAAGTGTATATATATCCAACAAACAATTCTCGAACACCCGGTGTATCAAGGACGCATCAGAAAAATTGCCTTTACCTTGTCGATGTTCGGTTCGCTCCGTTTCACTCGATAAGAACGAAACGAGCCGAGGAGTCGCCGATGCTGTTTCTCGCGCGTACGTACATGTGGCACATCTTTTTCTTCTTATTTTCTTTTCATTTCACTTGTTGTCACGAAGCGCGAATCCGCAACCGTAGCGAATATATTGTATTACGTCACGCTTACGTAACAACAATCCGATGAGTTTTGCATCCCCTGCATATATTTCTTCTTCGCTCTCTATCAATTCCAACCTTTCAGCGTTATTTAATTTCTATCGAAGAAAAAGAAAGAGAGTGCGACAGAGCGCTCGAATAAAAAACCAAAAAAAAAACGCTCTTCGCGTTTTGTTTCCGATTGGATCAAGTTTCGGATCATTTCAAAAATTTATCGTCGCGCCCCCGATGCGAGATTCAGTCACGGCTCATCGTGCACGTGCAATCGGACAGCTGCAACAGAGCGTCATCGTTTACAAAGAGCGTTCTGAGAGTCTGTCAGAGGGTTTTCTCATTAACGTTGCGCGAACTAATATTATAACCGTAATTAGAAAAGTTTCGCACGCGCAGGGGATAGAGAAAGTCCGGCTCGGGAGAAGCCGATGCGAAATACATACCCCCCCGCGCATCACGCCCGACTATTCGATATCAGAGCGAACGCGCGATTGGCAGTTGCATTGGCAAAGTTTGATACGCGCGCGTTTGCAAACACAAACGCGGAGAGGAGAAGCAACTCGTGAACTGGATGATGTTGCACTCGCACGCTCTCCTTTCTCATTACGCCAATAATATCGAGATGCCTGATGTCAATACAATCTCTCTTTGCGCCAAGTTTGACGGCCGGCACATCCGACGTTTGCAGACACGAGAAGAGAAAGTTTGTCCCGCAAGAGAGCGAGAGAGAGAGAGCGCGCAAACAAAGGCGAGAGAGAACGCACAAACAGACGTTCTTTTTACGCTCGTCATCGTAATTTTAGCATACGGGCGAGGAAATAATTGCGCAATTTCTCGGTACGTCCCACATTTCCATTTTATATTGTTATTCATTTTCGGAGGCGCCTTACTCGCCCTACTCCGTATCGAGTCGTACGCGAGATACATCTCCGTGCTCCAAATTTCGAATCATTTCACGTATTCGCGCGGTTATATCGAAGGGGGAGGGGGGGGAGAGGACTGTGTAGAAATTAGTTTCGCCACACCTCTCCGCGTGAATATTGCCGTACACAAATCCCTCGTAAGTCATAATCTCTCGAGTATACAATGACCACCACCGCGCGCGGTCCGCGAGCGACTCGCAGCTTTTGTTTCTTTCTGGCGGCGTAATGGGCGCGCGTCGGTGGACATGATTGAATGGCATCGGTTTGAAAAATAAAACCGCGTCGACGACGTTAACGAAACGTGCGGAACGTGACACCGTTCCCCTCGGTGGCGAACAAACGGTGTGGCGGCGGTGTTTCACCGTGAAAAATCTTACGCGCGCGTACAACGTTAAGAGAGGAAATAAACTTTATACACCATGACGGATGTACTCGTTCACAGTCCGGCAAACCAAGCAACCGACGGTTTTCCGCGCTTCGACAAATAATCCCGCTCTTCCGGAGGGCGAACCTCCGCCGACAGTTTTCCCTCTCGCCACGCGGACGTAATCGGCCGAGGCGTTTCGCTCGATCGTTTGTTCCGATCGAACCACTCTATTTCTTCGCTTGCTTTCCGCCTTTCTTTCACCCAAGCTCGGAAAACGAGAAATGGGTCGCTAAAGTGCAGGCCGGAAACCCGTGACACGTGTTTCCCTCTTAAAGGCGATTGAACCGAACATCAACCGCTAAGCGGATTCAACTGAATTTTTCTTTCACATGTACATCCAAGTGTGTGTGTGTGTAATTTTACAAAATAAATAACGAGAGATATTATCGCCAACAATTTTATAGTATTTGCGGTATCATTTACATCGCCGAGATATTAGCATCGATTTTTTTTTTCTTTCTTGCTATCAACGGCGAAGTCACATATCGCGAGAGAAATATATTATAGAAGTCTTCGCGAATACTTCCGAGGGTTACACGATTTATGCGCCGACGTTTACGGTTTGCGTAATTTAATTGTACAGATAGGGCATAAAGATGGCGGCGTCGTGGCCTTACGGGTGTAGGTAGGAGAAGAGTCTCGCGCGAGAGGCGACTTGTCTCTCGCAGCTGTTTCTGCCGTTGCGCGAGTGCGTGTTTTTGTTGTTGCACGTTTCGTCGCTAAAATATTAAACCCCGAGAAACTAAGGGGTCAGAGTTTATCTTGCTCCTATCGCGAAACGCGTAGAATGTAGACCATTAAGCCGGTAAGATACGCCGCGAGTTGGCCGCGCGCGCGCTTGTTTAGCTCCCCGCAAACGTCGGTAAATTATTTCTTTCTATTTGTAGATCGATCTGAGATTGCGCCTGCCGCGATACTGTTGCGTGTACACGTTCGCGCTCCGGTAGTTAACATCATTCTCTTTGAAACGATTATATTCGCTCGCAACGCGTCCGAACTGTTTGGAGGAAATACGTTTCGACACTTGTTCAACTGCCGACAAACGAAATGATAATTAAATATCGTCGGTATATGCGTGCAATATAACTCCCGAAACAATCGACTGATCGTGCAAATAATACGTCCAATGCTAATTTATGCTCGTGACACACTGTGTCACGTAACACCGAGTTGTACCAAGAAAATCTATACAACACGTCGATCGTGCAATCGCACGTCGCGGACTATTTGAATGCGTAATCAATTATCCGATCGTTCCGAATGATGATTAAACGATATTCATTTATTATGCAACGCCGCCACTTTAAATACGGAGATAATTGCTTAATACGCGCCGGCCCCGGTATCCATCAATATTCCGCGTTCGGAATTCAAAAGTGTGAGGGATAAATAGGCCGTATTAAATGGCCACCGAGATGATTGTACTTGCGCGTTGTAGGTACCAATTTGTATGTGCATAACGATCACGGCGGATTTATTATATAAGCATTTATACATATACGAGAGACTCGAGAGCGCGTTGTAAACCGGCGAAACGAGTCTCCATTGTCTCTTATCGCACGCACACGCGCCATTATATCGGTCGGCGCGAGGCCGCGTCGCCGGTTACGGTGCAAAAATAATTTATTTTTTTCCCCCTCACGCGCGCGCGCTCATTTCCGTTCCTTCTGTCTCTCGCGAGAGACGCAAAGTCGATTGCGGAGCAAAAAAAAAAAACGCACGGGTCGCATCGCGCGAGCGGCAACATTCCGCAGTAACGAATGCGTAATAAAGCTTCGGACTTGGGCGAGGCGCTCGATTTGCGGCCGGTCGAGTTGAGTTACAACAGTTGCGGTAAAAATAAAACGCGCTCGTCGCTTTTCGCGCGTGAACCACCGCGATCTCGCTCTGTTCCATCCTTTTTCGACGTGTTCTCGCCTTCGGACCGATGGTCCGACAATGAATCCTGCGCCCGCCGGATAGGACAACGCGCGCGAGAAAAAAAAAAGAAATAAACGGCCGGTGAAAAAAATACGACGGATTCCAAGTTCGTTTAACGGCGTCGAGAACTCTATCTAGCGGGACGCTTCTTCTCGCGCCCCCACCGACTCCTTCGATCCTCTCGTCGTTCCCCTTCTTTTTCGTTTTTCCGCTCTTCGCCATCTATTTCCTCTTCTCTTCCGCCCTCCGCGTCTTCGAGACGAAAAGAACGATCGACTAATTTTCACCGAGCCTGCTCGAATCCTTTTCCTAATTTGTACGATTTACGTAGCGACCCGTCTACGTCTCGCCGAAGATCGGTGTGCGCGCCTTCTAACCCGCGTCTGCAAAACCTACAGACATTTTTCAATTTGCTTCATTAGACATTTATTGGGCCGATGCATCGCGCGCGCGGTACACCCCCTCAAGTATTCTCTTCTTTAATTCGTGGTTTCGAGCCGGCGTTATAAATCACCCGCGGGGCGCGCGCGCGGTTCTTCGAACTTCCGCAAATTCGCCTCGTATGTGCTCGCTGCCAAGCGGCGGGCGCGCATAAATTTCAGTCATATGTGGTAACTGATGAAGATTGCGGACCTGAAAAAAAAAAAAAAATCAGACGTAAAGTCCACGAGCGTTTATGTTTTTTTTTCGCGCGCGCATCGATTTCTCATCTTCTTTTGCTTCTCGCAGGCGTACCCGCTCGACCGCGTTAAATACGTCTCGTCGTCCGAGACTTTGTTAGCAACAGCCTCTTAAATCTAAATTTCTGTCTACACGACGAGATCTCATTTACGATAGCGCAGCATCGCGAAGCGAGATCGCACACGCGTGCCTCTCGGAATCACGTCAGGATTCCTCCTGCGACAACACGCGGGTGTTAAACGACAAGTTCTCTTACGAGCGTCCGAGAAGGAGAGTTTCGTTTTCTACAAAAAAGGTGACGGACTACAAGCGGCAGGAGCGAAACTCATTCAGCGGATCGGCGCGCGCCGGGTGTGAATGACCTTGCACGCTTATTGCACGCGGTCGAACGGGTTGACAGCGGATATGCAAATCTCGCTCCGACAGAGCCGTCTCTCCTTCTTTTTTTTTTTTTCTCCCGCCGAGCGCCTCCCTCTTCTCCGCCTCTCAATGGAAACTCGTTTCTCGATGCGACTATCCCCGCGAAAATGCGCACGAGAGAGAGAGAGAGAGAGACTGAGCCACGGTTAACAACATCCTTCTGGCTCTCGAAAATTAGCATAGAAAATATCCTGACGTCAACGCGGTTAAGATATAACATCCTTCGACTATGTATTTTCATATGTTCTCCAAAAGAAGACCTCGTCTCCGTTTAATTGAAAGGAATTATCGTCGCAAATAATCGAAAAACTGTCGGAAGCTTCCTCAGATTTTTATTCCACGTTAAATTTCCATCGTGCGGCGAAGATTTGTGAGGATAGGAAAAAGTGAGGAGGAATACTTGGCAGTTTATAGTCACGTGATCAAAAATGACATCGATGTATTTCAATCATGTCTTTCGACACAAAGTTTTTTTTTTGGAACTAACACGTAACGCGATATCACTAAAAAAAATTCCTGCAACAGAAGGATATTATATTTTCTAATCAGTTTGTAAAAAGCTCGCACCTGCTTATCGATACAGAAAAAACAAAAAAAAGACAACTTGCAAATGTGCAGCGGTTGCGAACACGACGCGGAGAGAAACTGCGCGAAAGGCGGAAGCGGCGCGCGGTGGTACGTCTCTTTGGCGTATGTACGTAAAGAGCGCGCGCGTAAAGCGCTCGCTCGCGTTTGCCGTACGCGAACGGTGTGTTTTCATTCATGTGCGTCGTGAATGGTTCAAGAGAGAGAGAGAGAGAGAGAAGCCGTGGGCGGACGTGGCAGACTCTGTGCCTGGCAGTCTCTCCGAGACACCACGTCGTTCGTCTGGTTCTTTACCATGAATGAATTTACGCGCGTGCTTCCTCTCGCGCCTCATATTCCGCCACTCCCTTGTCCTCTCCCCTCTGCGTCGCTCCACGATTTATTTTTATCCGGTTGTTCTCTCTAGGCACAGAACTTCTCGCGCGACATTCCGCTGACGCCTCATCAACATTCTTCTACCGCCGGATGACGATTCGCACGAGATGGTCGTAACTGCAAAGTAAAAGAGGGGGGAGAGGTTTTCTCTTTTTCTTCGTCGCGCGAATTTTAAAATTATTTCACGCGCATCCTCCGCACGCGTAAGAAATTAAAACGGAGAAAAATGCATTTGTGCGAATCTTGTTTCCTGTATAAGAAAAACAATAGCGACGTTAGGGCGCCGAGGGCGTAAAGCACAGGTATATCGGCGGGCGTATTGCAAGCAATCTGCGCTCTGCCGGATGCATCCATCGCGAAAGTTTCGATGGAAATATCGCGAAAGTTCGATTCAATTTCGCCTAGCGGCGCACCTTTGTAGTTGGTATACTGCGACGCGCGTAAACTTCGGTCGCATCCGCCGTGAGCGTTAAGAAACGGAAGTTTAACGCGCTTTAGCGACCACCACGTGGGATCGTATCTCAAAGGAAGTGGATTGCGCGGAATAAATAAATCGAATAAATTAGAAAGGTACGCACAAGAGGGGTCGCGCAATTTTTATACGTTTTGTAAAAAACACATGCGCGTGTTCTCTTCTCTCCGCGCATTGCGAAGCCGAATATAATGAGAAATTGTAATTGAAGCCGCGCGTATTTTCGCGAATGAAATATAATACCGTTATACTGCGCGAATTGACCCCACACATAGCACTTAACTTAATCAAACTGCGAACCGCATTAGCTGAAAGTTAAGAATGACGAAGTAGATGTTTCGTAACGGAACAGGTACCGCGCGCGCGGTTTTACAATTTTGTAGCCGGAGAAAGAGAGAAACGTGTATGTTGTACAACGTGAAAGT
Organism: Pseudomyrmex pallidus; assembly: GCA_014825455.1. Lineage (NCBI taxonomy): Eukaryota > Metazoa > Arthropoda > Insecta > Hymenoptera > Formicidae > Pseudomyrmex > Pseudomyrmex pallidus. Next base: position 40,290 of record QVNV01001250.1, on the reverse strand, counting down.
CCGCCGTGAAATATGCTACGCTTTATAAGCGAAACGGTAAAGTCTGACGGCCTGACCCCCGCGCGAGAGTCCGCCTTATTTTCTTATTTCAACCGCAATCCCGGTCCGTCATTTTTCCGCACCGTACGGCGCTCGCCCTCTGCGCACGTGACGGAGTTAGCAACGAGAAAAATTATATCGTGCCGTTCGGAAAAATTCATCTACTTTTTTACGGTGCGTGCGCGCGCCTTCATCTCGCACGCACCGCGTAAGGAGTTCAATTCGACAGTAGCTGTTTTCTTTTTTTTTTTTTAATCTCAAACTCGGCGAAAGATTAAATATAAAAATTAGGAAATAATCCAATACGAGCCGTTTCCAGAGGATGAAATTTCAATTCTAAAATTCATACAGGATGCTTGGTTTGCATCTCATATATGATAGTCCCCGAATACCCCCTAACTAATAATTAAAATATTGCGAAAAAAACTTCTCGGCCAGGAGTTGTTTTTGCACAACATCCTGGAAACGGCTCGTATTGGCCTTATTTCCTAATTTTAATTTTTACGAGCCTTAAAAAGTTTATTCGTTTAGATTAAATATAGTTTTAAGATATCATTTCCACATGATCGGCGATTTAGAACCGGGCGATGCAGGATGTAATGACAAGACTTCGTGTAATATCCAAACGTTTCAACTCTTTTGTGGTCAGTCTTCAGTGAGTTGTAAGGTTTGACAATCACTTTTGTGTCTCACTCCTTAACGACGCAAATTTGATTCTCAATCTGTCTTGTGAGAAGGCATCAATTAATAGTCTGTTTTTTTTTTAAATTCTTCTCGAATTTTGCGTCTTACCGCGATCAACGTCACCAAGGCCACGTCAAGTCACTCTCCCTTGAGATTAACTCGCTTCTCACACTGATTACGAACTCGTGTCTTTGCACGAGTATTGCTGTACGGGAGTTCGTTATCCGTCGTTGTCGCCTGAGACAGAGCGATGATGATGGACTGGTGCGCGGCGAGATCGCTCTAGATCCTTCCGTATCTCGCTCAAACCGGAGGTACAATAGCGTCCTTTGCCTCGTGGGACAACGTCCGTCCGAAGCCGAGCAAAGGGGTTTTGCCAGTTGGAGCGTTCGCGAGATCGCCTCAGTGGGGACCTCAGAGGGGAATGGGGGGAAGGGATGGGGAATCGGCTATTCCGGAGTTAAAGAGGTCGGACTGCCGTCATCATCGTGTAATGCCTTGTTTGTCCTGGCAAGCCAGCCATGTAATGAATTCTCGCGGGATACTCGACGGACGTGTATATGTAACACCGGGATCAGAGATGGTAAGTACCGTCACGCTGTCACGGTGCGAATGTCAAAGCGAAATTGCAATTTGCAGTTTAGTCTGGTACGTCGGGAGACTTTGGTAATTAGCGAAGGGGGGAGGGGGCCACCTCCGGTGGTGGAGCGGTAGGCGGCGGATTGCTTCGCAATGTGATTGCGGCAAAAGAGTCGCTCGGCGCGCATTAGCTTCTCTCTCTTCTAGGTAGCCGAGCGCGTAATGAATCCGCGGCGGTTGACGCGTTTTAATTGCGAAACAAGATGCACTTCGCAAGAATGGTCCGAATGTCACGGTTGAATGAGAATATATATAGCGGATATATCAATTTTTTTTTCTCCACAAGTTTTAATAAATGTTGCGCGCGTATATAGGAATTTTGTAGAATAGAATTCGCCGCGCGTTCTGTTTCATTCGAGCTCCCCTCACGCGCGCGAGAGTAATTTTCATAAAATATCTTGCGCTATAGGCGTTCCGGTATTAACAGAAGTACTTGCGAGTAGCGAAGAAAACAACGCTGGATAAATCCCCTGTGGCGAGCGCAGAGAATGTACAAGCGAGTAACGTGATCCGAAATGCGCGTGGATGTTGTGCGTCTTCTTGGAATGTAATTCTGCCGCGCGAGTGTGCGCGGCTTCCGCAAGAAGAGCAGGAGAGAAGAATAGCAGGCGGTTAAACTCAAAGAGAAAAAGAGAGAGAGAGAGAAAGAAGGAGAGAAAACCCATTGGCTGCAGCGAAATAGTTTCCCATTCGGCTGACCGCAGACGCTACAACTTCTTTCGGTTTTCGCGAATAGGATGTAACAGAGAACCGCCCCGTCGTTTTTCGTCACAGCCGTCCGACACATCGTGATATAGCTGCTTGGGTGCTGCGAAACGGACGTTGTCGGCCGTTAAAAAAACGAAAACCGCTCGCCGCGCGTTCCGTAAAAGTGTATTATAGCGCGCGGAGAACCTTTATCATTTGTCGGCCACAGATAAAACGGCCGGCGCTACGACTGGCGGACGTGCTTTCTTGCCCACGTACGTTATATTCCTCCTCCGCTCGTTTAAAGTGACACGCGCAGATAAATATCCCATATATCCCGCGAATGTGTGTTTCCTAAACCTTGTAACCCACTCCATTGGGCGCCGCGGATTCGATCCGCGTGGCGCAACTTCGTGTTGTATGTAGCCGTGCGCGCGCGCGCGCGTGATGTTACGAACAACGGGAAACTTTCGTGCTAGTCCTTCGCGAAACAATCGACTCGCTTCCATCTGTGTTATCCGATATATTCGCAACTAGTTTGTCAATACCACACATAAACCGCTGCAATTTCTCGCTTCGCGTGGTAATCGTCAATTCTTGCGCCCTCGAATGCGCTTTCTCCATTGCGGATGATCGGCCTTTGTTAAATTCTTACATCTCTCTCTTTCACGTCAGTATTTTTCGTATTTTTTTAATCAATCGCGGTATCTGGTGTAATATATACTAAATGGTAATAACAGTAACGCATCGTGCGCGCGTGTATAGATTCTAATCGAATTGAATGTTGTTTTTTCTTTTTGTTTTTTTTTTTTTTTTGTTATATTCACGTCGGGGAATTGAAACGTTTTCGTGGGAATTTATCAATGCTATTGCTACGCGTTCTCGTGAATAATGCAAGCGAGTTGCGCTCGATCCCGAGCAGAAGCGGCAATATAAGCGCGTGCAGAGAAATTAAAGGCGTCATCATATTAATTAAAACCTTCCAGTTGCGAACCACCGCCAGTTTATGTAAATCCCGCTAAATAAATGGCCGCTATGATGGGGTCGCGCTTCGCGCTATCTCGATTTTCGCGACCGGGGAGGACGGTCGCACTTTTGTGCACGCGGTTATACGTTTTACAACTCAATTTTATCCAATAAACGTTCATCTACAAAATTCTGTCTATCGTCTGGCATCGAAATGCGGCGCGCAATTAAATTGTTGTAACCCAAAGTGCTTATTATAACAAATTCAATTTAAAAGACATATTGAATTTTCCTGCTGTTATTCAATTTTACAGAGTCCGTATTGAGGGACGGAATTTCATCATGTGCTTACATAATACGCTGTTTTATAATGTTCCGGATTTTCAAATTATTGCATTCCTCGCGAAGTTCGTGGGGAAATTTTTTGAAATTCGCTCGCGCGATGCCTTCGAGCGTGAAAATAACCCCCAGACCTATCCAAATAACACATACGCGCAGCGCAAATTTAATTTAAATTGCGCCGAGGAGAGGTGTCGAAACTATAAATTTATTTTACACGCATATAAGAGACACGCCATGTATTTGCGGACAAATAATACACTTTTATTTGGCGCAAAACGCTCGAGCGTACAATATTCGATAGAATATATTTCTGTAACAGCTTGTTCCATCTCCGTTGCAGAAAAGGGGACGACGTCGTCGTCGGTTACGTCGGCGACTGCGTGGCCGATAGGACTATCGAAACTTTTTTTTTTTTTTATACGAATAAATACGGTGTGCGCGCACGATGCAGCATCATCGTGGAATGCAGATCTCATGTAACTCCCCGGCTAGTGGTATTTAAGTGCCGCGTAATTCAGTCCAGAACCTTTGACCTCCTACATCCCATTCCGGACGCGCCGTTGCTTGCCCCTCCGCCGCCGTCTCTCCCTTTTCTCTCCCTCTCAACTCTTTCATTGTTCCTTTTAACTAGGATAACCCTCTCGTTTAACGACAACAAGGTTCAAAGTCCTCCGGTGGAATCGAAACATGTTTTCCACGGAACGTTCCCTTCGTGTTTCGACTCGTGTCTGACGATATATAAATGTTCCTCGTCTCTCTCTCTCTCTTCGAACAAAGTAGAAAATAATGGAAGTAGATGTCTGCTATTGTGTTTTACGGCGCTCGACGTTTATCGATTCCAAAATTCTCAGAGACAGAACGTAAAGTACCCGACGCTCGCACACGCGGAACTGCTGCTGTGTGTGTGTTGTGACAAAAGATTATAATCTCGAACTTCACTTCTTCTTTAAGAAGAATAAAAAAGACAAACCAGTTAAAATGCGAAGTACACAATGTCCTTGTTCATGTTTTTTTAAGATACAAAGGCGAAAACTGTCGTTTTGTCAATTTTCATTAAACCGCGACTCTTCCCCATTCGGTTTTTAACAACTGGCTCCAAAAATTATTTGTACACACAATAGTTCGGGGTTGTATGTCTTATAACGGAGTTGGAAATTTGGCATTTATCGAAGAAATTGTGAATGCTCGAAGGCATATGTGTCGCGAGATATTTTACTACAGAGTGCAAGATTAAAAACTTGTTTTGTATAAAAACAAATCAAGAGAATTGTGTATCTCCTATGCAAAACGCCGGTGTACTGATACTTTTTTGAGTATAAAATTTTCGTTTTGTTTTTTTAACTCGCTTCAATTACAGTATCGAGAATACGCTGCTTCCGTACATCATAAGGCATTAACAAACATATTTTGTATTATTTCATTGTACAAAGATATTTTAAAAAATGTGGGAGTACAAATCCACCTTTTGGATCCACTGTAAATATATTATCAGTTTTCTCTCTCTTTCTCTGTCTCTTTCAACGCTCGCGTTAGTCACCCTCCGCTTAAATGATGGATTTTCGCGCGCGAGAAACATGTTCCCCATCTGCGCAGCAAGCGCGGGGGGAGGGTGCGGTCTGAAAGTTTACTGCGCGCAGATATCAACGGAAGTTAAGATCGCGCACCACATCCCGGAGTTGTATGCCCCGGAGATTTTAGCAAGGATTTAATTAACATTACTTCTGTGCATTATCTCTTATCTTATTTGACAGTAGTTTCCCATAACTCGCTCTCCGCGCGCATCGGGTTAACAGCTTAGCTGTATCGCGTAACAAAATAAATTATTGTTATTCAGTTTAGTCTGACATCTCCGCGCGTCGTTTCTCGCGAAAACCAAAACGTGATTCGGGCGCTTTGCGCTGTTTAAAGAAACGCGTAATTATTTTTTTTTTTTACGCTCGATTGCCGTTTTTTATTAACAGTCGTAAAAAAAAAACCCGGGAGAACCAACTGCAAAACGCTTTATTTACAGAACCTTCGTTTGACCGTTTCGAGTTTTATGATCAACGCTATCGCGGGGAGGCCTTGCGAAATTGATACAATCGGGTTTTATTCAATCGTTATCGGGGGGCGTTCTTTCAACAGCGACCGATACGAGGTGGGTTTTCATCGGGGGCTATCGAAGCCAGGATATCTTGAGTTTCATTTTCACATAAAGCTATTATTCGATAAATCGACGACGTATACACACAAGCGGAGTTTCGTATATCGAAGGACGCGAGCGAAGGAAGTTATTGATTTTTTTTTTTGCAACGTTGTGTAGGTGCGATCTCTCACGTGGAAAGACAAATCAAGCATACAACGTGACCGGGCCGTGATTGGGGAACCGATTGTATTCCATTTCGAGTGTCTTGCGAAAGGCGTCATCGTTTTTATTTGTTTTAAATATTCTCGACCAAAGCGAGGAATAAAATATGTTACTTGTGTATATAGGATTTATATAATTAGTCCGCGAGATAATCTCTCTCGTTTCTCGGGGGAGAGGATGACATTTTTGCGACGGTCGACGAATAGATCGGGGAGCTTAATCTTATCGCATTTCAAAGGCAAAGACCTCTCTCCGCTTTGCGTGCAAGTTGTAATGCAAGCGCGCGCGCGCGCGCGAGCGAGCTCTCGGAGAGAGATCATCCGATTAAGTGTAGCGAGTTACGATCAAAGGCCGTGATATCTCGCGTGTCGTGTGCGCGGAATGAAAGTGTAAACGCCTATATTTATAAATTCATCCACGCAGCTGCTTCTACACGGTGGATTAACGATCGAGTTTCGCGCAAAGTCTCCCGCGTAGCTCCGTGAGCCGTGAAATAATAAGCTCCCAGATGAGAACACAATGTCGATGCACTTTCGTGCAAGTCACGCCCCCGGTCTTCGTGAATATTCAAGGAAATTAGCCACGGGGAAGTAATAGTTTTTACATTGTTCACGCACGTCTCTCATGTGATACTTTTTTGTTGTTGTTGTTGTAAAAAGTGCTCCTTTTTTTTTTTGTTTAACGCGTTGAAAAAGTCTCCGTTGAAAAATATCGGAAGCGTTATACTTTTTTGAAAATAAAATAAATGAGGTACGGACACACGAATTCCGCGTTTTATTTAAATTGCGCTCACAGTAGTTTATAAACGTAACAATAAGTCTCGTTTAAATTCCTCCATTCAATAATTTCGAGCACGTTGCGCAGTCCCACGTAATTGCCCTCGTCGGACAATTACGGAATGTTACGAGGTAACGGTTAACGTGTTTATCCAAGTTTATTATTCATATTTGCGATGAATAATAAACAACGCGTATTCGAGGCAATTTATTCTAACGGAATGTAATTTCTTGAACGCGCGCGCGAGGGGCGGTTTTCGAAAGCTTATGTTTCTGATGTAAAATTACGGATTTACACGCACCGCAATTGCGGTAAGAAGTGCGTGGGAGGGTAAATGATTGTTTTTTTGTCAAGTTCAGCGTTTTTCGGCGGAATGGTATTTACCGAGAGCTATTGAAAAATGGTCGCTGTCGCAGCGGGGAGTCGTGACCTCCTCGCCTCGAGGTGCGACAATATCAACTAACTTCCTTGGGAAGTTTACCTCGGAAAGCTTTGCATGATGCATGTTCGGGCTCAACGTCGTATGATACAAGCCACATCTTATACGTCTCGCTGCTGCCGCGACCTCGGGGAGCGGGGGGAAGGGGTGTCTGGATGCGCGTGTGTCGGCCAAGGATCAATCCCGACTGATCCTACGCGACCTTACCACCGTTATCGATACCTGTCAATGCTGTCCGCCGAACTGCTTTCTTCGAGCACACTACCGCCTTCGTCTTGATGTCCCTGCGACTCCGCGATATATTTTTACAACATTTCGCATTTCGCGGAGTGTCGGCTCTTCTTCTTTCGGTTTCTTGACAGAATTCAAGCCGAGTCTTCCGCCGTTTTTCAAAACACATTTTCGCGCCCGGTGTTACCTCGTGTAAAATATTTCTGCGCGAAATATTTTATCACAAAGAAAGCGCGCGCTTTTCTTTCACAAAATATATATGTACGTTAATAACAATTTATTTCGCGATTATCGAGGAATAGAATAAGCGGGAAGACGAGTATATACATGTATATACTCGCTGCTATTTATCTTGAGGATCCAGCTGCATCAGCTACATGAATTTAAGAGCCTCTTAGACTTTTCTTTTCGCGCGGATAGAACCGAGTATGAAAGAGAGATTAATTACACCTACTTGTATATCGTAAGCAAATATATATATTCACGCTCCCACCCGCCTGAATAGACGACTCCTCGCTCCGTGAAATTCGCTCGACCGCTACTCGCTCAAAGAGTCGCTAATTACCCGAACGCCATTCTATATCCGCCCTTCCGCCAAGATGTTCTTTTCTCGTCTACGCTTTATTTTGCCAAAATCATGCGCGTCGCGCTTTGATGCATGCGCGCGTTTTCCTTTTAACAAGCAAACTTGGCTCGCGGATGTAAGCGTTAGGCATTTACATACCGTAATATCATCTCCGGAAGAAATTAACATCGAGAGCCGATATTTTATTCCGGAATAAAAAACAAAAACCATTCTTGAACTCGACTGGTTAGAGACGGTGAGTTTGTGCTTGTATATATACGACGCGCCCCTTTTCTTCTAGGGGCGCAAAAATTGATGCTCGCGCCAGGGATTTGTCAGACGCGATATAGACCAGTGGCCCGTTTCTTCCGACTACGTAAAAGTCTTCTGACGTCGTAAATGTCACCGGCAGAGTTTTACATTCGCCTAATATACCTCTCGCGCGCGAAGTGCATTAAGAAGCTCCGCCGCCGCCGCTAAGTGAAGAGGAATCGCGAGACTTATGACGGCCGATAGCGAAAAAGAGAGTCGCGGGGAGGGGGGAGAAGAGCGACTCTGTGTTGGAGAAGGCACCTCGACGGAAATGTAAAGTTTAAGTTCCGGCTGACTTAGAGCCCCGCGAGGAGAGACCACGGAAATAAACCGGCGCGAGTTACGCCGCGAATAGTGACACGACGGATTAACGATCTTCGCGGCGGTAAAAGAACTTTTAATTTATATACCGAAGCGGCGGACGGCACGTCCTTCGCAGAGAAACTTTTTTTTTTTTTTTAATCTTTTTGTCTCTCTTTTTCATGGCGCAATATCTCGATCGTCGTCTCGACCTCGAGACTAGCGAAGAACTTTTTGTCTTCTTTTTACGCACATCTCTTTTCGATGTGCGTGTAAAACGAGGATATCGGCGCGCGTTTATCGATCTTACACCGCCGAGAGAATTTAATAAGCCGTGTTACTGGATTTCAGATGAAAATCTCAGCGCGTCAATTGACTTTCTCACAGTTTCCGGAAGATTAACAAGTTTGTGCATTCCGAAATATGTCCCCGAGGCTGTGATCACGACGCGCGTACACACACCGCCCACGTGAGAATTAACGCGGCGCGCGAACAATGTTGATCGTCGATCAACAGAAACGAAACACGGAGTTTGGCCGTGATGCAAATTACATTCGGCATCACGTAACGAACTTGTCCTTTTCGGTCGGCTCGCAATATTTCAAGTCGCGAGATAATGTCAGCGTGGCGACTACCGGCATTGTGCCGCTCATCGAGCGACCGTCCCACTCGTTCGAGCTTTTGAACGTTTCATTCGGGAAGGGGGCCCACGGGTGTGTTGTAAACGAATCGTATTTTCGCCCCGCGCCGTTAATATCGTATAACGCGCCGGAGTTGTGGGCGGGTCGCGCGGGGGTTTGTTAATCGGGCGTCGTATCTGCGGACGCGGAGAAAATGTATTACTTAGGCAGTCGGAAGAGCGCGCCGTAAATTTTCCACCTAGCGAGATTTATATACGAGACACACGTGGACACACACACGCGCGCGCTTGCATCGTCGCTTTTGCCCCTCGTCGTAATCGGTCGCCTTCTTCTTTACGCCTCTCTATCCTTCTCTCTTTTCAAATTCTTTTTTAATTCTCCTTTATAATTGTAAATTCTTCCTCAAAGCAACAGTGACAAATTCCCTTTGCTATATATATTAAGCCGGGCGATAAAAGCCGCTATTAAGCTGCTAAGTTTTCCTCGTGGGAATTTATATTCTCTCACACGCGCGCGCGCGCGCGTGAAAAGATTTCAATGCGATGTAATCACAAAGCGCTTTCGATGTCTCCGCTCTGTTAAAACCCCCCGCAATTGTTCCACGGGTAGACTTTATTTTTTGTCAAATACTTTTTACAAGTCAAATGGCGCGCTATTGACTAAAGTGCAAACATCGCTCGGTTAATGAGCGTCGCGCGTTAAATCGATCTAATGAGCATGCATTATCTCGAAAGGCGCTGCCCGAATGTCCGTAAAATTTGTCACGAGACGACGACGACAACGTTGGCCGCGAGTGCGCGTTTATCACCGTCACCTGACGCGCAGACACCTGATGTACGATCGGACGATGATTCTACATAGCGCGCGGGAACAAAACCAATAGCAATTAAGCGCCGCGTTTATCGATAGTCTCATTAATAATCCTATCTCATGCACGGGCAGACTCCTTACCCCTTTTGCGCTAATCAACACGAATACAAGGTATTACCTTATCCGCGTTAATGACTACATTGATCCGTGTCTGAAGAACAGTAATTACTCTGTTGTTATTAACCATCTCGAAAGCGTCGTATTCAATAAGAGATAGACGTATGCGTAAAAGCGAGTAATATATATATACATGCGCGCTCATTTATTACGCAAAGCTTTAAATTGAGCATTTCCGTCGATCCGTGAAAGGATTCCATAAAAGGTCTATGCGGAAAATTTGCAACGTTTTTTTTTTATCGAAACCGCAGTAACAAACAGACCTCGTTAAAAAATAATTATCTAATTTTTGAGCACACCATCCGTGTAAATTCTAGTGCGAGTTACGAAACAATCACGCACGCGCAACATGTGTGCTTTCAAACTTGCAACGAATGGTTTTACTCTGGATATTACATGCTGTCAAAGACTGTTAGATTTAATTATAATTTCACAAGTTATTTATGTTCGATTTACGCGACAATTTTTTTTTTAATTAGAAACAGGTGGTTCGAAGAGAAGTTAGTTTCTAAAACAGGTCATATATTGGCAAATTGCAGGTTTCATATTTTGCCGCGCCTCGTTGTCACGGTTGACCGGCAACAGCCGCATCAAACTCCCGAACACCTGTAGTGTGTGTCGTCCACGCGCGCGGTGCGGTCGAGATAGTTTCCAACCGGCGACACCGGAGTAATTAATGCAGAAATTAACCCTTGGGGTTAATGATAAGCGTTAACGACTAATCACCGGTTGCGACCGAGCCGGAGCCTCGTCCCGATACTATTCTGAGAGGAGACCTGCTGCCGGCCCACACTCATTAGCGTCCGCTCGTCCTTAACAGCGCGACGATGAAGTTGTTCTCTATTTGTTAAGCGCGAACTCGCCGACAGATATCCCTCTCTTGCTCGTGTCTCTCTCTCTCTGCTCTTCTCCTCCCCCCGATGCCGGACACGAAAAGAGAAAGAACGTAATTAATCGAACGCGATGGATTCCATTATCTTGAGAAAAATACCCGCGCGTTCACACGTCACGGTAATTAATAGCTTTCGAGAGAGATGTAGTAATATTTATCACGCGCTCCCTCTCCTCTCTTCTTTCACATCGTGCTGTGTCATCAATGTTATGAGAAATTGCAACAGTATCTGAATCGAATTACGAGGAGAATAATTTCTTGAGAATTTATTATGTTCATTATTACGGTGGAAGGTTACACACAAAAAGCAAAGTCATACGCGCGTGTGAGTCTGTGTGATGTGTGAGCGCGCGTGTGAGTGCGTTCGCGCACGCATTTCTCTTCCTCCCTCTCTCGCTCTTCTTCGTGGACACATCGGGTCTCGGATGTAATTTAGAGATAGTTCGCGTACCGTGCGTCCGGCGTAATTACGCGGCTATAGCAATAAGTATGCCAGGTATATTGTATATATATACACGGTGATCGCAATCCGCGCGCGCGCGCGGAAAACCAGCTCCGTGGTGCGCGCTCCGCGCGTATATGAACCCATGAAATCCGATATTTCTTGATGGAAAAGCGGCACTTCCCGCCGCGTCACGGGCAACATAATGTTATTGCGGCGTATCGGATATCCGCCCGTAACTAATGTAATCCCTACCCCCTCCTTCCTCCCGGACAACTTTACGACCTACGGAAACTGTCATGCAATAAAGATGTGCAGTCGAGTAAATGGCATTTGAAATTCAAGCAAAGCTTCAAAAAATAAAAAACCTGCCGTGCGCTCGGAGATTCGAACTCGAGAATCAACGCGCGGAAATTAGACGCGCGACATACGCGAGTCAGACAAGATTGACGAAGCGGATTCGATCCGCGCGAGTAAGAGAGAGAGAGAGAGAGAGAGAGACGTTCAAAATCCAAACTGTGGAATTTTCCGCCACATCGACGTTGATAGACCCCCCCGCGTGATTGTTACTTCTCGCGTTCACACGCCCGGGATATTTTGTCGGAGCGAACACGTCAGTCAACACGCTCCCGTCGCTAACTATTCCAATTTATAACGGCGGGAGAGAAGAAAGAGAAGAGACGACAGAGGAGGAAGCCACGAGGTGGAGTCACTCAACGTCGCCGCGGGCGAAATTTTCTCGCGTGCGCGAGGAAATAAGCGCTGCCGTTGCCGCGGCGGTGTTCTTCGTCGTAATCGCGGACAGCCAGCGAAGCCGAGCCAACCGGTTGTGAAAGATGTTCCGCCGTTTCGGGGCTCGTTACAGAAAATTTCCTTAATTTCGCCGGTGAAATTGCTACGACCTCTCCAACAACAGCGGCGGAAAGGAGAGGGCGCGCGTTTTAGGGGTGAGGTATGCGCACGTCGTCGCGTATCCCAGAATTAAGCTACCCTAACTCTCGCGCTGCATAGAGAAAGAGAGAAAGAGAAGAGAGAGAGAGCAGGAGGGAGAGCGAACAAGCAAGACAGCCGAGGCTGGATAGCGGATAGATGCTGTATAGCCCTAGGGCGACTTGAAGTATGCACTTGACGCATGCAACCTGAAGTCTGGTTGCACCCTCCGCGTTTCTCCCTCCTCCCGTTCCTGGTTCTCCGCCCAACTGCCAGGTCGAGACGGGTTCCTCCTCTCATCCCGGCCACTCTTCGTTTCCCTCGCCTCTCTAAATCTCCGGCAACCTGTTCCGGAGAATCCACCCTATCCTTCGCGCTCCACTTTCGTTTCTGCTGTCTGACTCGACACGCGCGCGGCTTCCACGGACTCTCTCTCTCTCTCTCTCTCTCTCTCTCTCTCTCTCTCTCTCTCTCCTCTCTCTCTCTCTCTCTCTCTCTCTCTCTCTCTCTCTCTCTCTCTACTCTTGTCTACTCTACCCGCTTCTTCGGACCGGCTGTGTATTGTACGACAATTCACGTCAAGCGCACCGCTCGCTGGAATTTATTACAACTTTTAAAGTCGTTGCGCGCCCGTTGGTACCTGCATATCCTTTTCCTCCTCCTCGCGCGTCTCTCACCCGCGTCCGCGCCGTCCTGTCGCGTCAGAATATGCTGTCTGTCAAACCGAACGTTTATTTCTTTTCGCTGCTACGATGACGCAAATTTAAACAGCGTGGCTGCCGAGCACTTTGCATTTCCTCGTCCGTTAAGTCTGGTTCGAGTCTCCTTGTCTACACGGCGCAACTAAATATCCGGACATTTATCTTTGCGCTGAGAATTCACCTCTTATTACAACCTCGATTTCAATAGGATTAAATTAAATTAAATCAGATTAGTTTTGTCCTAATTCGGGACTCGGAGAGAACTTGGAACATGATAAACAGCGAAGATCTTTGACGCGCGATCGGTACTTCGCACGAGTTTCCACGAAACTCCTCCCACGAGGAAAGACACAAAGTTATCCGTTCGAGCGTATTACAAATAGCTCGGAGCGACTTTCTCGAAGAGCCCTCGTATCCTCCTCGATTCCACTTAGAGTCTAAATTTGCGACGACCCCCGGCCATCGTGGCCTGAAACAAACGGCGTCGGGCGTTAAGTTGGTACAGTATCGCGCTTATGGCGCGGTCCACGACCTCGTAAAATCGTCTGGAAACTTACGTGGGTGGGAAACGTCAAAGTTAGTGAATGGCCCATTCAATGCACTGTCGCGCGTCCGGTCGAACCGGTCTCCGCGAGCTCTCGCGTTGTATTTATTTGGCACGTTCGCTCTCACTCGGACGGAGAAACAACAACGGAGGAGGAGGCGAAGCGAGACAAACCGCGCGCGTTGTTTCCCGCGAAGCGTCGACTTTCTTCTTCCTCTCGCGCGCCATCGATCGCGTCTCGACAGGAAGACGACGACGACGACGACGTTGGAGCGACGGCGAAACCACTCGATACCGACATTCGAAGTCAAACGGATACACTCGGGTCCACAAAGAGACGTGACAAGTCCATCTTCCGAGTTTGTCACGCCTCGCGCGTCCGTCGATTCTCGTTCTCTTTCACGCGGTTTTAACCGATCATTGTTCGCACTCTGTTCGCGGTTCATTCGCGCGATTTTAGTCGAAAGTGATCGGTATTAGAAGTGACGACGCAACAATGTGGTCGCGGACACGGTAACAAAAAAAAGTTTGACAGATCTCGATATATCCGACATTAATCAAGTCGTTTTTTGTTTTATGTTTTAGGTAAGCGATCGACCGTATCGCGGATCAATATATATCTCAACCGATGAACACAAACCGTGAGTATATAAATCTACAAATAATGATCCGAAAAGATAATATATCAAACGGTGAAAGGTGAGAGAGAGACTTGTATCTCGGCTCACGAGCGAAATACACACACAAAGCTTTAACCGCACCAACATCTGAATCTCGTCGAGCGCGAGATGAAGCTCTCCGATGTGCTTGAGCGATTCTCGCATAACTTAGTGCTTGAATTAACAATTCAAATTCGCGACGAATAAAATGCGGAATGACGATTTCTCGAGGCGAGCGGTTTTTGCGCGCGCGCAAAACCCGTTTTCAAAAACACTTTGCGCGCTCCAATTGTTGTTTATGTACGAAATTCTGACGCGTTAATCAATTATGGATAAAGCTCGCGCGTTGCATAAACACAGCATAGATCGGAGCAACATTAGCAATTAGTAGTTGCGCATAATTTATTAAAACTTGTAAATTTTCATTGAAACGGCAAATGAATATCAGCACGCTGATTACGCTGCGAGTGTGCGAGTACGCAAACGCTACCTCATCCTTTTTTACGCTTGTTTTCGAGTTTATTTCGAAGGAATATTGCGCTCGACGTCGAATTCAATAATAGTTGTTGCACGGATGGCTGTATCAGGAGATCGTGTAGGCATACACACACACATACACTGTAGATGCTGACATAACCCATATATCGGAGCCGATAAGGTGCGATGCGGCCGCGCGTTTATTACGAGCGTAACGTCACGCATGGAATTAGAGCGAACGTCCATCGCCGTCGTCGTCGTCGCCATTGATGTTATTTACCGATAGCTTCGGCAGACGACGCGAACTAACCGTATTGTATGGAAATCTACCGGCGAGGTACAGATTGCCGAAAGCACTTACTCCACGATCGGTTGGGCACAGTCGTTACTTCGAATCGGAAGCAACTGTTCGCATTTCCGTTCTTTGCTCACACGTTGCTCAAATTAAATTGGTGTAGCTTCGAATTCAGAAGGCGCGGGATTTTCCTCGCGATTTTCATTAATTTTACAAAATTGCACAAAACGCATCTTATATTGATAAAAAACGTTGCGCATCTGCCGAAACGTATTTTGATAAAATCCTACTACATTTGTATACATTATTTTTTCACAAAAATAAGCAATCAATTATTCGCACTGCAAAAATATTTTTTACATATTATTGTTTTTACGTCGCCATCGGTCCGATATAGTTTGTTTTCTCTCTCGAGATTATACAGATATTAACATGCGCGTGGATGCTGCGAGACATACAACTTTCATTATGTTAGAGAAAGCTTGTTTTACTCAGCTGCTGCTGCTGCTGCTGCTGTTAACTCGATAGACGATCGACCAACAACTCGTCTGTATAAGCGCGGTGCTTATCCCGTAACTAAATTTGCGGAATTTCTCAAAGTTCTAAATACATATATTAATCGACCTAATAATCGCCCTGTTGTGTATTAACAACCGCGCGCGAAAACAAATTATCAAAATTCAAAAAAAAAAAAAAAAAAAAAAAAATACATCGCATTACGATTTTTCTCCGATGTTTATTCGTCGATACGCGCATTCGCGTCGAAAATGTGAAAATATATATCGTGGAATTGAAATAACGTGCATCATGAAAGTACTGACTCCGCTTTATATGTTTCGCGAGATGGATTTGATTGAAACGTACTCCGTTACGGTCGCATTTTATACAGTAGTTGTGCGCCGAGAGACCGAACGAACGTGTTTGCATTTGTCGGTCGGCAGATCCGGTGAAAAATTTAATTCCATCCCTTTGTTTATAAATTTGTTTACGATCGAGCGGTGTATTTCCTTCTCGATGACTGATTTTATCACGCGTCGTTGTAAATGTTATCGCAAACTTTTCACGCGATCGCGCGCGTATAGGTCGAATTAACTCGCTTTCGCGTTGATTCCGAGAAGAATTGGCGGTTTGTCTGCAAAACACTTTTTTTTATCTCGCGATTGATCATCATCACCCGTTAAATCGACGAGTATTACTTAATTTGACGTAATAATGTACAACACGTGCTGCGTGTTTCGTTGCGCGGACGGGAAGGTTAAGTTACGGTAGCAAAGCGGATTTTTTTGTAGACAACCAATCCTCGTCACAGTGTAAATCGCGCGTTATTATTAGCGTTTCTAAGACGCGGATGTGTAGATCGCTGATAGTCGCTAAATGTTTAACAAATCCTAATTGTTTCGTTCTACGATCGCGCGATTGACGAGCTTGCAAATTGTCCGGACAAGCGGAACGATGTGCACAATTAACGCGACTCATTATATTCAACGGATAATATCGGTTGTTCGCTTCGAGATTTCGCGAGATACAGCGTTCGAAGTAGGTAGAGATGATGAAAATGCCGATGCAACGTGTGTCCGTTTGGCGAGCGACGCTCGCCAAAAAGAAGGGCTAAAATCTTTCTCGATACTGTACAAAGAGCGGCGCCTATTGGCGCAATTTATGGCACGAACACGATCCACGCTTCGAGATCGATTTTGCACGCATCGTGCATCGCAGATAATCAATTACTTCCGCATAAAGACCGTTCCTCCGCGCCTCGTTTACGTATAGAAGACGCTACATCGTCTGACACGTTCTGCGTGGCCCCGAGGAAGAGAGAGATAGAGAGAGAGAAAGAATGTACGTGTACGCGCGCGTGTGCGTGCGCTTTTTTTTTTTTTTTTTTTTTTTTTTTTTTTTTTTTTTTTTTTTTTTTTTTTTTTTTTTTATGAGTATATGCGAGAGTTACGTAAGAACGATGTTCGGTTTAAGCTCGACCATTGCGCCTAGGGAAATAATGGAGAAACGCGTTTGGGATGATGGCCCTTTTTTTTTTTTAGTCCCTCAACGTTTTCCGACGCGTGTAATCTTATTTATCCGACGTGATGACTTTTATCGCGCGCCACGAGGAAGGTGTTAAAATTAATTAGAACCACGCGCGGACACTTCTCCCCGACTACACGTTTAATGGTGTGCCAACGCAGCGGCGACGACGACGAGATTGTCTCTTAGCTCGCTGGAAGCTCAGCGCGACCACCTTTTACTCTAATTAGTGGTGTCTCTCCCCGTGGGACGACGATTATATCGAAATGTGTACCGAAGTGATGGCAATTCGTGATGAAAATCCACGTATATTATTTACGCGACAAACTGGATTTTCGCTGGATTGGCGCGGCGTTCGAGAGAGAGAGATGCTGCGTTGATTGAATACTCCCCGCGACGAGTTGAATCAATTAATCGCGGAGGAAGCATATGTAGAATATGGAAACGCGTAGTTTCTGATATAAAACCGCGAAACAACGTGCCACATTTATAAATCGCGATTTCAATATTCGCAACGAAGTCGCTGATTATTAATGTGACTGTTTCAGCGGCTGCATGATTTTGCAATCATTGTTTCTTTTTTTTTTAAATATTCCGCAGGCGCGAAGCAACCCTTCATCCGACACAAGGGGAATGCAACGCGCGGCAACGAGGCGACGCTCGTAACCGTTAGTATAACGCTCCGCCTCGGTTAATAACCCGATGCGAACGGGGTGCGGTTTTCCTCGCACGTATCGAATAAATTACCGCTACGCGGAGGCTCGCAACTTCGCGAGAGTTGCGCGGCGGCGAGAGAAGCAGCGCGAATGAATCGATAAAGCGTTGATGCGGTGCGTGGGTCGGGTACTCCACGCACCGTCGCTCTCGATCATTTCCTCCCTGCGACTTCGCGCGCGCGTACACACACACACACCCACACAATTTTGTCTGTATCTGAAATTCCGCGTAGATTTCGACGTTTCTCCCATGTTTGCCTTCCGAGCCGCCGTGTTCAGCCTCCTTATCCAGTATTTGTAACCCAAATACTAGGCGCGGTTTGAAACGATCCCACGCCCGACAGTTTCCATATTACCGCTCGGTAATACCGAATCGCGAATATTGACGTAATTACACAAATCGCTCGTGCGACTTCCAAAACTGCGACTACTAACGACGACTCGGAAATAATTAACGAGAATTTCGTACCAAGGGGAAAGCGTGATTGTTCAGATGTGCGATCCGGAAACTTCGCTTTGATGTGTTTAATCATCTCAGTTAAATTCGAATCCGTTGATATAATTGTTTGATTACTCAGAAACTCGTTTCCACGCAGAAACGGAACGAAGTTACGACGACGACGACGACGACGGTCAGAAGTGACGTTTGTGAGGCAGAGATAAATCCGGGCTTGCGCGAAACGCTCCGTACCCTCTTTAATGTTTTTCGAGTAAAGATATAATATTCCTCTCTTTTTTTTTTTTGGCTCGATCGTGCGCCATGGAATTTACAATTTCGTTCGATGGAATTTTCAATTCTGCGAGTGAACGGATATTCGCGTCTTGCTTCGGTTATTTGTATCTGGGGGGTTTTTTTTTTGTAAATCCATTTTTCGTTTACATATAAATATTTTATTCCTCGACAAAGAGCGGCGCGAGTTCCGTTTCTGTAACATACATTCCTATATATATGTATCTGCTTTTTTTTTATATAAATTCTTAATGCATCCACCTGCTTCAATCGGCTCACGTTCAATACCGTAGGATGTATTTTGTGAAGTATCCCAAGCGCAATACTGGATTCGCTTCGTAGTCTCTCTTGACATTTAACGCGCAGCGCGGATGCGAGGCAACTTTACAACTACCTATTATAGGAAAGTTTCATAAATTTCAACGGGCTAAATCTTTCGCCAACCTCCATTCTGGTACGCTGATAAATAATTCAAACTGCGCTTGAGCGGCAACGCACCGACACATTACTTAACCTGTTTATGCCGTGGAAGGCTGTGTGTCTGGTTATCTCTCTCTTTCTCTTTGGCCGGTGTAAATAATAAATTTTATGCCCGGTGATTGACCCAAAGACTCCGGGAGAAACAATAGAATCAGCTTCTCTCAGGATTATCCGTTTTACAAACCATTCGGGAGATCCGATTAAGAAAGATCGCCACTTGTGTAGATGACAATACGATAAAAAGTAAGTGGAAAGATGGAAAAGCAAACAAATGTAAGAAGATACTGCAACGAGATATATTGGCGTAAACAACTCTTACGCCTGCGTGCGTGTGGGGGGATTATGCAAATTACTCTTCTTACACAAGCAATACGCGCGTGCGCGTTATCTTATGAGATGGATACTTACGAGAAGTTTGCGTTTCTTTTCGTTTCTTCATCTTCGTCGAAAACCTCATTCAACGTGTTCTGAGAGTTTCGAAACTCTTGGAAGAGCGTATCACTTTAAGAGAAAATGAGGTCGAATATCGACGATATCTTTACACACAGTTATTATCTCACAGACTCGCGCATTATTATTGCCGCTGTGCGTATCGCAAAGCAAGAACAAACTCCCTTTCATCTGAAACTTTCATTCACAAACTCGCCTCTCTCTCTCGATTCCCGCTCTTTGCCGCAATTGTGCGACCCGTCGTGAGGCAAGTAGGTAATAAAGTCCTCTCCGACTATGGTATCGCAACTGTGACGCGTTGTATCTCGTCGTTGACCAAAGATATCGGATTCCGTCTGCAAATATTTATCGACACGTGGAGGATCGCGCTCAGAGAATCATCATCGCGGGGAAGAAAACATAAGGCAGGTCGAGTTCGAGTTAGTTAAACGCAATTGTCGTTCGTGGAAGGAAAAGCATATCGTGCGAAAGAGCTGTCGTCTGAAAACAACGAGAGACAGAGAGACAGACTCGTGCGATTTGTGCGCCGAGTAATCACCTTCCCGCCTTACGCGTCTGCATTTCCACGACCTCCGTGTCGTCGCGATCATAATGGGACCATCTCTCTGCGTGTTTCTTTGAGATACAAGTGCAAATACGTATCTGAAACGCGACGAGAAACTGCGCTTCGGGCTGCGAAATAAATAAACCCGAGAGAGAGAGAAGATTCGGTCGCCGCCGCCGGGCGCGTTGCTTCAATGAAACGTTGATGAAGAGAATGATAATATTGTCGTATGATTTGAGCGAACTATGCGCAAACAGACCGACACGAGGAGAGGAAAAATACACGAGACGAATATATATACACATATATATATATGCTGCGCGTTACGCGAATAACATCGGGAACGAAAATGCGAACAATATGACATTATGTAACGACACGCGGATCCAAAGTGCATTACCGATCTCTTTATATAAACGAAAAGCGACGAAAAAGCGATAACGATGAATAATATTTTCATAATTAATTGGCGCGGTTGAAGTATAAAATAACTCGACGTGGGGCAGGGGGGGCGTGGTGGGAGGAGAGAGAGGTGAGAGATAATTTAGATGGCGCAATCCGCGAATGGGCCGCGGCGCGGACACGCGGCAATGATGAAGAGCCATCCATTATATTTCCCGATAATAACGAATTAATTGCGAGAGAATAAATTTGCAATAAACATTCTACTCTGTAACGTGGCAATTCGTTTATTATGCAAAATTTATCAGACCGCAATGCAATTTTTGCGCGCGCGGTCGCTGCGATATAACGTGACGCTATGGAGTCCCCCCTCCCTCCCTCGGGCGCCGAGACAAATCGATACGTTGAGATAAGAGAAGGAAGAGAACACGTACGGTCTGCAAAAATGATGCAGGCGCACACGAGCAGGACGATCTCAAAGATTTCCCCGGGTTTTGCGCGCATCTGAAAAGTTGGAGTTTGCGCGATGCGGTGTCTGTGTGTGCGCGCGAATGGATCATACACCACCAGTGTATATACCTATATAAGTATATAACATCAGTCCCCCAGGGAGTCACGTCTATCTCGCAGTCGTCACGTACAAGTTAGAGGATCAAAGGGTCAATCTGTTTCTCCGCTGGTCGAGCCGGAGCGAAGTTTCTTCTTCTTCTTCCTCCCCCGTCATCACGCCGGCGCGGCGCGCACGTATAACTGCGACAATAGTTTACACATGTGTCCTCCGTCCTCGTCGAGCGGCGTCGCAACTGCCATAAAGTCCCCCCTCGTAGTAGCGAAAAGCTTATACCCGTCGTTATTTGCCGTCTGCCTTTTCTAACGGCGGCATCTGTGTGCTACACAGGATTCGGACAGAAGTTTACGATCTTGCGGCGTTGCGTTAAAGCTTACAAGTCATACGAAGACGACTGTGTGTATGTGTATACCGCTCGTTCGGTAGTTTATGACGAACAGAAAAACCTCCGCCGAGCTTTCGGAAATGTAATTGTTTTCAAGTTTGCATAACGCGCCCGCGTGCAAAACGCTTTATTTTTTCAAATTGTTAAAAGTGAACATCAGCCGGAATGTTTGATTAATAAACATGTGTAGCCGAGCTATATTTAACGTGAACGGATACTGTCAATCAAAAATCAAATGATTGTTTAAATATGAAAACTACATGTTATGGTATTAGAACAAATTCCGATAAAATGTTTATCAAATATAAATTATTTAGTCAACAAATCCGCACCGTCGGATTTTTCCGAACCGGTTTCTTTCGAGTTTATCGATTGAAAAGCGAAACTGAATCGGGCCTCCGAATCAGCTCGAATGGATCGCGGATGTGAAGAAGTGGAATATTGAAAAATATTGTAACCCTGAGGGGAATCAATTAAACTTTTTTTTTATTTAGTGAACAAATAAAAATTAAATGTTCTCATGTTTAAACAAGCATTTAAATTGTGATTGGCAGCAATAGAGACCGCTGTAAATAATAGGGTCTTTTACCCTATACATATGTAGTTCGTTAATACGTCACATACCGGCTGTCACACCGTGCGATGGAACTTATCGCGTTTCATTCGCGCAAAGGGACTAATTTTCTGAGTCGGGACCCGCGGCGCATGAAATCGCGTGATATTATGCATGGTATGTCATAGATCAGACTGTTTACTGTTATCACACCGGCAACGTAACGGTAAACTACGCAGATATGCAGATTGCTAAACTTCCGCGGGATCGCCGGCACGTGCGTTGCGTGTTATATCGAGTATTATATAATAACACACCATACACACACACACACAGAGATCGTGTGTCCCGCCGACCGTTTTCAACCCCCCGTCGCTCTAACTTTTCATTTATCGAAGCTTCGCGCGCCCGGAGACCTTAAGCTCCACACCCCAAAAACAATTCGCCGTTATGTAACATATAACGCGAGCTCGCAAAACGACGCTGTAACGGCCGCTGCTGACGCACGGATGCTGAGGCGTACATGAGAAGAATGAGACCTTTCTTTGGTAACGCGCGATATTATACACACCGCGCGCAGTAAGATAAATAAATTACTTCGCTCGCCGCCGTGCATTCGCGCCGCGTCATTGCCCGTAAGAAAATTGCGCGGGCTCTCTCTCTCTCTCTCTCTCCATTGTGCGGCGCGCTAACTTTTTAATATCGGACGATTCTTTGCGCACAAAGAGCTACCAGCGACGCGTTAGCGCCGCCACGAGTCTCAATTAGATTTACGGCCGCCATAAATCTCCATCGGGGCGCGAATCAAATCGCAAATCGCGCGCGCTGCCACGAGAAAGGATATCAATACAATGCCTCCTCCCCCCTCCCCTCCCCCTCCCCGAAAGGGCATTAAGGTTTGATTTCGCGGCGCGCGAAGGACGATACAAATATGAAACGATGGCAATACAGCGGCCATTAATCTCTCAATGTCCCGTTACTTTATCGCGGTGTTCAAACGTCTCCGCAGACATCGACACCGCGGCCGTATCCAAGCCGAGACCGACGAGCTGTCCGATGATGTCGAGATGTCTTCCTTTCTCGCCGACAGCCTCGAGACTCGAACGCTCGCTCAACCACCTGCCTCGCGGAATGTTGGATTTTTTTTTTTAGACAAATGCGAGAGATACAAGGTTGGACATTCATCGATTCCGCGAGTCTCGTCCAATTGCCTCAGAAAATCGAATTGCGTTAGAATTTGTTGCATCTTGCGCTCCAAAGCAAAAAGAAATACGTCGTGATTTAATGAGCGTCGAAGTTCCTCCAGTGATATATCTCTTCCGCGCAAGACAACGTTGACAAGGTACGATACCCGTCGCAACTTTCGCCGCATCATCATCGTCCGATAAAAAAAAAAAAAAAAACCGCCGAATGATCATAAATACACTTTCCCGGTCGAATCATTAATCAGTACACGTGTATAAGCGCGGCTTTGAAATTTCATCGAAAGTTCCTCTGAGGAATTGAAATTTCTGAATTATAGTGCTCCGGAACGCGCTGCGCGATGTTCCACCGCCGCCTTGTCTATATTTCGTTTCGTGACACAACAGAGAGACAGCACGACGATGAAAAGGGCCCACGAAGAGAGGCGTACGACCGGATAACTTCTCTCTTTCTCTCTGCGTGCGCGGGAAGATTTATGAAATTCTCCTCACGACGAGACGAGGAGGAGGCAGCGTGTAGACCCCCGACGATAAATAACGTTTCACCTCCGAAGACGCGCATGCGAGAAGAGAGGCGCGTTATCGATGCAAATGCACCTTGCCGCACCTACTACCGACGAGGATCATACGTGAGGATCGCTCGTTTTCGACCCGCATTATTTGCGCAACCGCGTAATTTGCTCCGAACGGGTTTAAAAAAAAAAAAAAACTCACCTTTGTCTCTCACGTAATTTCGGCTAATTAATTTATCGCTAAAATTTAATCGCGACACTCGCGCGTAATGTAACTCTCAAGGCAATTACTATTATATTATCCCTCCCCCCCCGTCTCTCTCGTAAATTGCATCTTTATGCGAGCTACTCCACGCGATCGACTCCGGGGTCGAAATAAACGAACGTTTTTGCAGCCGACAGCTTCCGTGTGTTTTTCGCGCGAGATAAATCATCGCGCTCCAAGTATCCCAAACGCGGATGCAAAATAAATCTTGCGCGCCTAGCGCCGCGACGTCACTCGCTTTGATGCTGTTCGCTCTTTGCGAACGCCAACGGGGGGGGAGATGAACGATCGACCGTTCGGAAGTTCTCGCTTCGTCACGATGACTATCGCGTCGTCTCTGTCTCTCTCTCTCTCTCTTCATCATGTCGCTCATTCGATCGAGCGCCCAGTCGTTATGTAATTTCAACCTTTACGATTCTGCCAAGAGATAAAAATGCAAAACAGGCGCCGTTCTCGCTCAACGGCTTACATTCGGCGGTATATCGACAACGACTGCAATTACGCGGGTCATCCCTTTTAATTTTTTCAACGCGCGTCACATTGGCAAGCTGACGTAAGTCCCTCTTCTTTACGTATATCTTCATTGCGCGAACGCCTACGGGGTGACCATAATTTCCCGCGTAATTGCCTCGTTTATTAGCAGCTACTCGGGCTATTTATAGGGAACGAGACATTGCTCGTTGTCGTAATACGACATATATCGACGACAAGTAGCGGACTTTGTTCGACAACAACGCCGTGACGTTTCTCATATATCGCGTTTGCGAAGAAAACATCACTTCTTCGGATCATCTTCTTTCCTGACCTTCTCTCACCCTTTTTCTTTCTCTCAGCGAAAAGACTATTAACACTTAATGGAATGTTTCGCAATATATACGTCGCGGAATTTCGTTCGACCACTTCATTCTTTTCCGTCTTTCCCACTTCTGTTCCACCTTTTCTCTCTCTCGCAATTCTTCACCGCCCAAATCTAGTTAAGACCGTGTCCGCGATTGGGTTCACGTCGTCCTCCCGATATCGCTCTCATCTAATTGCTCTTTTCCGGCGTGTTTCGTCCTGCGTTCGATGTCTTCTTTCTCCGACAAACCTCTCTCGCGTAAACTCCTCGCGACATTTATACAAATAAATTCGCGATTTAGAGAGTCGTCGATTTTACGAGAATTTAAAATTGCGCGCGCTCGAATATACGATTATTGATCTTTGATGACTCGCGCGTTCTTCCAGATTGAAAGGTACGTAACCGCAAATACACGGATAACACATCGCCATTTCTGAATAGTTTCCGGATTGAATTGCAACACGAGGGGAAAAACACGCCCGCGGTGTTCCCCATTCTTTCGACCTCCGCGCGCGCGCGCGCGCCCATTGTCGTCGTGTCTGTCAGCATTACTCGGCGAAGCGCAAATTCGCGATTCATGTTCAAGCCCCGGCACATCGGGGCTTGCAAAACTTATTTGGCGATAACGCTCGCTTAGCCGCCTAAACGATGCATTCACTAATCCCGCGCTGTCTACGGTTATTTCCGGTCGTGCCCCTCCCCCCTCCCCCGACCGACGCAAGAAACTTGGCCGTTGTCCAGAACAGAATATAACAGCTCCCTAGTTTCGTGCGTTTCATCGGTGATTGCGAGGGATTAGACACGGAACGGGATTTTGCACTTCCGGCGCGTGTTGAATCGAGAGCGCGCGATTCACGCGCGCGCGCGCGCGTGTCGACCATTTTTTGTTCTTCAGGAAGGAAAACGAGATTTCGCGTTTTCGAATCGACGATATACGGAAATTGTTTGGATAATCTGCACGGAAGATTACGTATGATTTAATCGCGCTTACATATTTTCTCTTACACGCGCGCGCAGATCGCTCAGAGAGATGGAACTACTTCGTAATTGATGTAATATCCGGAAAAATCCAATAATGCCCATTCCGGTCTCGCCCATATCTCGTCTTTCGAAATTGCGTCTTTATTTCTTGTTGTTATCACTTCGGATTATTTGTTGTACGTGCCTTGTAACATGGTTCGTCGACTCGCGCGACGACGACGTTGCAAGTTTCAATTTGCGCAAAACCTTGCGGAGGCTTCCGAAAGACGGGGTCTCATTAAGAGAATTGGGTCGCCGTGCGACAATGAGCCGACGAGCGTGATGAAAGCTTCATGCTATATCCCTAAAGGACGGCCTGCGATGAGACGCGTAATTCATTCGTCCGTGCCGTGTGCCGTACACAAGGACGCCGCGCGCATTTAAAACTGGAGTTTTGTCCTTAAACAATACGATATAGCTTAGCTTTTGCTAAGACGAACTTCCGATTGACTCGCGGGTCGTGTCTTCGAACGAACTCGAAAACGCGAGAGAGAAAGAGAGAGAATCGCGACTACCTCGAACGATCTGTTCGAGCGGGAAAACATCTTCTCGACCGTTTTTGACGCGCCAAGCACATAGTTGGTCTCTAAACCGTATCTCATTTCGCGACGAGGTTTAAAGCTCACGTCCAATGTTCTCTCTGCTTACCCTTAAGAAGGTAAACTGCTGAGGGCAGCAAGAACTGGAACGACGAGCCTTTGAGTTACACCGGTCGTGAGCATCGCCTCTTTACGACGTTGTTCGCGGATCGACTTATAATTTAGGGATAAACAGCGAGAGGTCTCGTGTTCCTTTTCTCCGTAAAAGGTGGATAATCTCGCTCCATCTTCGCTCGCGGTGGGCGTCACGGCGTTGCGGTTTTTACGCGAGTAACTAAGCGCGAGCGAATTATGCCTCTCGAACAGTATATTACGTTTATTACTTGTAACGTAGCACGCGCGTATGGACATTTCGCTTCTGAAATTATCGCCTTGTATTTATCAACCGGACGTTTCGCCTAGAGGCGGCCGAACGCCGTCCAAGACCCGATGCGCGTTAACGCGCGGCAAAAATAAACATCGCTGCTCTCGCCGTGAGACGAGAACACTCAGGAAAATTGAGGCAACCACCCGCGAGAGATTTGCCGTCGGAGCCATTTTTTTCAAATACAAAGCATCAATATTTATTCCACGTTAGCGGTAGCCAGCTAATGCGGCTATTACGGAGCAATCTGTATATATATGAACGATGTAGGACGAAGGGTAATAACCCTTTAATATAAAGGAACTGCAAGCGCAGTTGTGCGTGCCAAGTGTATAATCGAAAAGATTCTGTAACTTGAGATTTGTTTGAACCCGGAACGAGCGTGATTCTATCTTCGCGGACAAATATTCTTCTTTTTTTTTCTCAACACAAAAGCAAAATTTATTGTTATATCGGAAAAGTCTCCAAGAATCCGCGTCCAAGTACCGCGGCGGTTCTGCGAAATTCAAAAATAATTTGCGGAAACGCGAAGCCAAGATTGTAAAACTTATTTCAACGTGACCGATTTTGTGTTATTGGACAGTAAGAATAAAAATTTGTAACTGTATAATATGGTTGGAAGAATTATTTCACAAAGGTTTGACATCGAAATTTATATTATCGGTAGTGCAAAAGCAGTTAAAAAACAAAAAAAAAAAGTAGCTTACACGCGCGATAATGCATCGTTCCGTCTAATTAAATGTTTAAGTTATCGCATTGCGTACGCGTTTACGTACACACATGTATATACTATACAGTACACAAATCGAATGTTTGATCAAGGAACGATAATTGCCGGTGCGATAAACGCGAATATTAACAACCGCGCGCGCGTTATGTTTTATGTTTATACGACTTTAATAAAGTCCCGCGCGCTTATGCGATATCTAGCGAAAGAGAGTAGCGTGCGCGGTTATTTGAAACAAAAATTACGTAATGCGGCTATAGTCCGCCATAAATTCGGCCGGTATATAAGCCGGAATATTATCTCACGTTTATCACGAAAGCAACGGCGCACGGTATTTAAGAGTTAAAGTTAAACGGAGCATCGAGAACGCTTTAATATTCATTCTCGAAATATAGTCGGAGCAACTTTTAAAGAGTTTGACTCCCTCTCTCTTGTATAGGATACCATTAAGGCAAAAGATACAGAGTTTCGCGTAATTCAGTAGCGTTATCGCTGAATCCTCCACAGGGTTCTGCCGAGACTTCTTTAAATTGTAATCTCAGCTCTAATTGTAAGATCGCAATGTCGCACGCGGCGAGTTTTAGCCTCGAGTGTTCGTTGCGCTTCTACTTTCGAGAGATAAGTTGTTCCGATAGTGTCCAATTACGACAATAACAATTATATGTATTAATAAATTGTCATTAATTATTCAGTCGCTTCGGAGATTTCTTGTCGTCGGTAAATAATAAAAGATACAATATCACATCTTTTCCATACGAATTTTCGCAACGTTTTTTTTTATTATCACTTGTTTTTGTTATTTCGTGTTATTTTCAATTTCAATCTTTTTATCGTTTCAAATCTTCTTTGCGCTTGACTGCAGGTATTTCCACCTTTTTCAATTTCAAGATCCGATTCTTTGCAACACCGGTAAACCGTTCCCAAAACGAAAACGCGCTTGTCGAATGTGACATTCCAGCGTATAGAAAATAACGCGAGTGTGTTCGGTCCCTTTCTTCCCAAGCCGCCCAAATCTTCGTCTAGTTTGTTCTACATTTGCAACACCTCCCTATTTTTATATTTTTCCCGTGGATATATATTATAAAACGATCCAACTTTGACTGTGTGTATGAGTGAAAACTTTGATAGATGTGCGCACTTGTAAATTCGAGCAAAAATTCTTCTTGAAGGTACGTTCGAGAGAGAGAGAGAGAGAGAGAGAGAGAGAGAGAGAGAAAGGCATTCTATGGGCATATACATGTTTAAAATTATTCCGAAAAGTATTGTAAGGCAAAAAATTTATTCCATTTTAACAATTTAACGAAGAGTTGAGATTCTCGAGATTTAACCCTTAAACCCCACCAAGGGTCCATGGGACTCCAGCATAACTTTGAGCATAATTTTAAGTAAAACTCCAAATTTTACGATTTTTTTGACGTATTATAATAAAAAATTCAGATTCAAAAAATAAGATTCTTGATTCAGCATTGGGGAGAACACTTGTAATTTTTTTCAAGATGAAAAAATGAATAGAATTTTTTAAAGAGATTGAGGTCCAGTGGGATTTATATTACAGGGATGAAGTGTGGGGTTTGAAAGGGTTAAAATCAACAACGCGAAGTTCAACTGTCAGTAAGAGCCTACGCAGGATGTCCGTGCGAAATTATTATATATATTTTTTTTGTGTAAATTTTACACGTGAATTTTTGAATTGAAATTACAATTTGTGTAAGTTCATATAGAATCCTATATTTGCATCTCGTATATGAGTTATATTTTACCTTCCCATCTAATTTAATTTTTATTTTTCATTTTGCAACGCATTTCTTTCTCTCTGTTGTGCGATAGATGATTTTCATGGGAAAGTAAACAGAAAGAGAGAGAGAAAAAGAGCAAAAGCTATCTATTATTTCGCGAAAAGTCCAATACTTGAAGCTCACATACAGCGTTATGCAAGCGACGCGACAAATGCTGTTATTAAATTCCATTAGGATGATGATGCCCCTGTAATAATTATCGTTATCAAAGGCGCGGCGCGGCGCGGCGGCAAAGCGGTTAAATCGTCCTCATAATATTACGCTTCACGACTCTCTGCCGGTGGTAATATTCCCCGCGGGGTGTCGTTTTCGCTCTCTCCAGCGCGCGCGCGCTGCGTTCTCCCAAGCTTTCGAGAAGCAAGAGTATTTCCGAGTCTGCCGTGAAAAATGCTTCGATAATGCGAATGGGAAAACACGTCCGAAGAACGCGCGAACGGTTACGCGTACGTGTTCCTAAATTTCGTCTCGGTTTTGGTAGAGAAATTTTTAAAACTCTCTTTCCGCACTGAAAGCTGCATTTTATTTTCTTAACAAACTCTGCAACCAAAAACCAATATATCCTATTGACAGCTCTTTCCGGCGTTTATTTAAATATTTCAAAATCAACTTTTGCTCTTCTACTTTAGCGTGTGACACATAACAAAAAAGTTCACAAATTGCATTTTTTGCTCGTGTTATTTTGTGATAAGTGTCGTGTATGTATACGAGGTTTCAATTAACACGCGCGCATTTCATCCTTATTTTTTTTTTTTTTATAAAAGAAGGAAGATGTCGGATGACAAATAACTCACAGAAGATCATATTGCACATACACATCGGCAGCGACACATTCCACGCGTGTCAAACGAGTTTCTCCTTTCTTTGAGAAAGAAAAAAAAGGAGAGACAGGATGCGCGTCAAATAAAACTGACTTGTTCAAAGGATCACGACAAAAGAACCGGTCTATAGACTTTTTTTTTTTAAGCGTGTCGTATATGCTTGTCCGATCGACGGAAGCCAATCTCGATAAACTTTATCTGCAATAACTCCGCGATTTTTATTTTGTCACAATAGATCAGCGTAAAGACAACGCGCGCTATAAGGCGTGATTTGCGTGGAACATAATATTATTTGCGTACGACATCGAACAATAAAATCAAAAACCATATCGGCGATAATCGAAAAAACGTATTCCGCAATATTGAAAGTCAAAACGACTTAACATTTTAGTTCGTTACATGTTTGACATGAGTTTTATCTTGTATATGTTTTCTCTTGACTTCTGAATTCAAATATTTCTTAAACTTTATACGCTTCTTTCGCTTTGTAAACTTCTTTAATTTATTTAATTAATTTCCATTTTTTTTCCACGCAGATGTGCGTACACTAATTTTTTTTCCCCCGCGTGATACACCGCTGTCAACCTGTCACTCTTTTAGATAAGATTTATTTATTGATGCATGCAGATTTTTGTATTCGTAATTTATTGTGTGCTGGCAACTTTTTTTTGTGGTTTTTTTAAATTTAGTATATCACCGAAAGAAGAAGATCCGATACAGGAGATTAAAACGTTTGATTATTTTTTGAACAAAATTATTCTTTTGAATTTTCACAAGCTCATTCATTTATTAATGATTCAATCTCTTTGATTCGCGAGAATGAAACAATGCGACCCAATATTATTATCTCAAATATAATTTCGTGATTAAAGGACTGTTAATGCGAAAGACGTAATCAAACATTTGTTAAACCACTTATCGAAAATTATTAAATTTTTTTTATCGACTGCTACTTTGCGATATGCATATATATATATATATATATATAATCGCTAATGTGAATCTTGATGCACGAAATGGAACAATGACGAGCATGCGTCTGCGCGTATTCACGAGCGATGTTAATAGGAAAACGTATGTTAACTATCTCGTCAAAGTGCGCGTCTAATGCACTCCCCCGCTTTGATATGCCGCTCTCGTTCGCGATGGTTTCTCCTACGTGTTTGGGGAAGTTGCTGCAACGTACACGTCCGTTGAAATAGTACTTAACGTCGCAAACGAAACGTTTACCAAATTTCATCTTGCGCGTATCGCCCCTTAACTTTGCATTAAATTAGGGATAATCGTTTTTTGATATCGGACTGCGCCGCGCAGAGAGCAAAGTTTATTAATATACATTCGTCAACGTTTTCCGCGTGACGTTGCAAATTGCAACCGATTTTATCGACCAACCGTGTGCGATGGATAGTCGCAATGTGTTGCACATCTTTTTACAGAAGAAACGATTAATAATCTTCAACGAATGCGTAATGCGAATAATTAATCACGGGAGAGAACATTGCGGCAAATTAACGCGTTTTGCACGTCGAGAGGTAATGACTCGCGATCGGCACGAGAAGAGAAAAGCTCGCGTTCCGACAAGTAATGGCGGAATGAAAAATATGTCACGATTCTGTTCACCTGTTAGTCACGCTTTTGTCCTTTCGCTGATCGTCAGCGGGATTTTTATACGAACGGGAGAGGCGCGCGAACAAAGCGCGCGCTCGTCAGTGTGGTATTTTCTTATTCCCGATCGCGCGTCAGCACAAATACGCGAGAGTATTATGTGTGTGTGTGTATATATATATATATATATATATATATATTCTCAGAAGTAAATCCCCTTCAAAGTTAAACACTTCTTTCAAAAACGCGTTGCGCCGTCGCGATTCAATCATCGCCGACATTTAAAAAATGAACTGATAAAGACGCAAGATTGCGGTATGATACGTTGCGGCACACATTATTCGCGGCTCTTCACCGGAGCAAGTTACACACAACGGTCTAACACGGAATCGATATATCGGCGTTTCTTTCGCCGTGCAACTCCCTCCCGCAATCTCATCCGAGAGACGAAGCTGTCGTCGTTTCTTACCTCGGGGGCCGCGACGACGCGAGTATCGACGCGGTAAAAGGATCCCGGAGATGGAATTCCCGCGCGGTCGGCCGCCAGAAATCTCTTTTCCGATGAGTCGATGCCGTCGCTTCCGCCGGAAAACCGCGCGCACGGCGGAATCCGTCCAACGCGCGACGGCGAATCTCTGCGAGGAGAATTCGCGGCCTGAAAACGCACGACCAACAACGAGAGGCATCGATACCTTGTCTCGTCTCGTTTGATGCCGAATGAGTAAAGTGTTGATACCGTGATAAACTTGCAGATATGACTGCCGCGAATTCGATCTCCGCGTATCCGAGAACTGCGAGTATATATTGATGGGAGCCAGCGCGGCTGGCTTATGGCAGACGAGCGTTATTTGCATGCAAACCTGCTTGTGCATCGAGAGCGGCGGCGGTGGCGGCGGCGACGCGGCAACGACGAGCTTCGGATTTCCAATTCTGTGAGGACCACAAGAGGGATGATTCGATGTGAGAGTGATTCTGCAACGCGCGTAGTCCGGGGGTTTTGCCGTCCGATAGTGTTGACGTTGTGCGTATATACGTAACGCCGTGTTGTGCTTTTCACTTCCGGATTAAATCGAATATACTCTGACACAAGAGGAAAATTAATCCCGATCTTGATGTTGAAAAGCTTTGAAGCTTTTTTTTTTTTTTAACTGGATACAAAGGTTTATTATTCGTTTGCGCGCACGTATACGTTTCACATCCTATTTTACGTTCCAGATTTTTGTATCGTCGTGTTACCGCCGTCCTTGAAGTTAAAACGTCCCATCTCGCATTTTTGCATTTTTTTTCAAGGTGTATCGAAATATTGAAAGTTCCACTCGCGTGTTCCATCTTCTAAACGAAGCTGGAAAGTGTCCTGGGGGGCTTTACAGAGAGTGTCCAATTTATTTGTTCTAATTACAGACGGCACAAGAAACCTCAGGTTTTCTTTTACTCTTCCGATACGCTGGACGTTTTAGCTGAGGGCAGTAGAGGAGTGTATTAAGAGAAGAGATTCCTCTCTCGTACTTGCATAATTCCGCGCTAATTAACGTTATCATAATAACGCTCGAGCACTATAACCAAGTCGCAAGGGAATTGGGAGAGACCTTTCTATCCAACTACGTGCAGAAGTATCGATCGGATGCCCGTAATATTGTGCAACAACACGCAGCGGCCGTATCTTATCTGCGCGTAGAAACTCTCAGCTATGTTTTTGTTTCGGATTCCGCCGTCCGATTTTTGAATAAGGCCCTAGATCGGGGCGTCGTTCGACCGGACAGAAGCGATTTCGATGGTATCGACTAGCCCCGAGGGATCTGTCGACCTCAACAGGACACTGCGGTCCGATTGAATGGAGAGGGCCGTCGGCAAAAAGGACCGAAGGAATCAAACAAAGTCCACGGGTGCGGAGAAGATTATTCATTGGGACGAAATAAAACGAATTGTTGTATAAAAAAGAAGAAAAATAAGAAACCATCTATTTTTCTCACTTTATCAGCCAAATTATATTGGCGAATTTTTGTCGCACTAATGCGACAACTTTATGTATTGGATAGAAGCGCACATTAAATGCGAGGAGCAGATCGATCGATTTCGAGGTATTTTGAATTGCAATGCGATCAGAGATATTCGCCGAAACAAATCGATTTATATTTCGTAACGAGATATCGATTTAAACCGCGAGTGAAAGAACGAAAGAGCGAGAGAGCTCTCCCGCAGGAAAAGCGCGCGTCTCTCCCGCGCGCATATTACCCCGTTTTCTTTCCTTCTTCTTTCCACATAATTCCTTTTCGTCCTCTTCTTCTTCTTCCCCGATCGACCGCAAGTTGGATTACTTTCTGACAGCAGGCACAAGTCAATCTACGTTTGGGATATACGTTTCGACGTGAAAGCTGGGATAACTTTCCGGTGGAAGTGCCTCTGACGTGGGGCGATGTAACGAAAGTTGGGTATTAAAGTTTCGTGCGCGCGAGATATCACCGAGGGTATCGATATAAAATATTGCGGATATCGTTCGTCGGGGTTGAGATTTTCACTCCGAGACGGGCGATAAACAGAGCGGTCGAATCATTGCGCATTACGATCGAAATATCAAAAATGATGTTGCTGCACGCTCGTCCTCTATTGAAACGCGCAACGTGTTTCTTCATCCCCAGGGCGTGAATTGCGGATTCTCATTCCTTATTTTTGCGTGTTTCTTACACTTCTGTGTGCTGTTTTTTATTCTTTTTTTTGGAGTGGGGGTTTTGCGGTTTTTCTCCCGTTCGCTCTTGCCCAAGACCTTGTTCTTCGAGCGGAACTTTGTCGCCGGAACGTTCGCAAACGCGATAAACGTAACGAGTCACTTTCTGTTAAATCTCGTTAAGAACCAGTTCACGGAGAGATAATACCCGGAGGATACGAACATTTAACTACAACGGAAAATCCTATGTATCGAACGTCGTCAGTTTCGAACGACGGGTTTCCGACCGAAGCGAGGGACGAAAATCAGTCATTTTACATATTTGTCGTCACGCAAAGAAACTTCGTATGCGAAGAAATTAGTCGAACCATCGATCTTGGAACGGTTCGGAGATGTGAAATACGGCCGGCGAAACGACTTCATTACTTTGACTCGAATTGGCACGAACAATAGGGGGGAGAGGGGGGGAGAGAAGGAGTTCCCAACGCTTTCGATTTATAAATTTTTACGACACTCCCGTAACAACTTCGGAGTTTCACTTAAACGGCGCACCCATAAATGTCTCTCGACGCTGATGCTTCCGCGATTTCCGCTGACGGGACGGGTAATATGAGCGTATCGTCGTCTTATATACCGGTAGCGGCAAACGTCTGCTCGGACGTATCTTCCCGCCATTTTCTTAAAAGACAGCGTTTGTACGAACTTTACGATAGGAACATCTGTCCACGACTCGGACGTCGTCGTCGTCGTCGTCGTCCTTCTCCTATAAACGTCGAGCGACAAGCAATAGCTCTTAATGTCGAGAACAGCGAAGGCGACGATGACGTCTCATTCCGCTTCGCGCGTTTCATCCGTCTGTCCTCTCTCTCTCTCTCTCTCTCACCGCTGTGCGTGAGAGGACTCTTCTTTCCTTTAACTA
Organism: Pseudomyrmex pallidus; assembly: GCA_014825455.1. Taxonomy (NCBI): domain Eukaryota; kingdom Metazoa; phylum Arthropoda; class Insecta; order Hymenoptera; family Formicidae; genus Pseudomyrmex; species Pseudomyrmex pallidus. Next base: position 5,217 of record QVNV01001250.1, on the reverse strand, counting down.
ATATTTCATTCTCTTATTGTTGGCGCGCTCGTGGAATTTCATCATCCCGGATCTATCATCTCGCCGTCATCTTTTTTATAACACGCGCATAAAAAACCGCGAGACGTTTTTATTACTGTTTTTTTTTTTTATCTTTTAGCAACGAAAAATAAGAAGAGAAGAGGAAAATTTCTCATCTCGCGTATTAGAATTTTAATTGCACGACGGGGCAAATATCGTTTCCCGTCTGAATCGTTATACACGAAACGATACTTCCGCAGCACTTTCGAGCTCGCTACGGTAAATTACGGGGGAGTGAAGACGAATGAGAGACGAAGGCGGTCCATCGCCTCGAGTTTGTCGGAATTTACAGACGCGACTTCGAAGATAGAGAGAGAGAGAGAGAGAGAGAGAGAAGGAAGAGGAATTACGTGACATCTCGGTAATCGCACCGAGTTTCACGAACTTAGAAACAAAAGGGTGGCACCCTTTACCCAAGAGCAACTGCGCGGCGCGAAATGGATGCTCGCGCCTAAGTACTGCAACGAGGGAGAAAATGTCAGCTGATTCCGTCTAAATCGTGGCAAAGAACGGGTATTACGTTGTTCCGCGCATTAACGCGCGGAAAGTCTTTAATAGTCGTGGCGTAAAACGGAGAAGATGTAACTACTTGAGTTTTGATCGATGTCAGCATTCATCGCGGCGATCGTTACACATTGCTGTGTATAAGAACAGTCTAATCTAAAAGATCCGGTAATTTAAAATTATATTTTATAATTTGAAATATGAAGTGCAATGGCTTATCTTTTTTCACGTGAATATATAATTCTTAAATTCAGACTCTCCACCGCGCGGACACGTGTGATATATCATCCAAGTGTGCGGGAGATCGAAATCTCGGTGACATTTTCTCTCACGGGAATCTCGGTCAAAGATTACTCGTTCGTTTTGCCGCTCGCGAGGAGACACACCGCATCGTCAAATAAATAGATTTCGTTCGCTCTCCGCGCGCGCCCGGTCCGCAGCAGCGCAATAACCGCAGAGAGAGAGAGACAGAGAGAGAAAGATCTCGAGATTTCCGACTCTCTTTTTCTCCGAGAGAAAACAACTCTCTTACGAGTATTAAAGCGAACATCCACCGCGTATCGAAGTAACGCGGAATCCATTCACAGCCAAGAATATTTCGCCGAATGGTCCGTGTTTGATCGTGTCCTAAAGGTGAGAGAGAAACGCCCCGGGATAGTTTCCGGATACTTTCGCACGGGAGCGAATTCTGAAACTCCTATAAGATGTTGGGCAAGATGTCTCCTCTTCACGAGTGAAAAGAGACTCTCTCAAATATCCAGAAGGGATAGTTTCGCCCCTCTCGCTTTGCCATTTGCCATCAATATTTGAACATCACAAAAATCTGTTTTTTTTTTTAAGGACAATAAAAGCAGCAAATATACTGAGTTTCCTCTTGTCTCATAAAGAAAGTTAATAAATATTATGGTACGTTGCAATTTTGTAATAATGTTATATAAAAAATATTACATTATATAATAAAGTTAAAGAAAACTCTTTTATTAAACAATAAAACACAAGATCGATCATCTTGTGTTTTATTGTTTGCTATTTGCAAAAACGAGCGTTTTCAAATTTAAAACTTTTTTATTATATAATAAAAGTAAGAAAACACATATTAAACCTCTATTGCATGAATTTACAAAATAAAAAAAAATGTTTGAGCAAAAACTCTTGTGTGAGAGAGTTTTTGCTTACGTAAAATAACTTTATTTCGTACGAAAATCCCGAAAAAAAAAAAACAATTTTGTCGGGCACAAAAACACAAACGTGTGCGACATTTCTCGCACATGACCTTTGAAATTAAATTAAGTTTCCCAATCGGGAAACGAATATGTCGCAAGTATATATTCATCTTTATTTGTTTATTGAAACTGACTCGCTTTAGGTTTAGTTTAGCGAAAACTATTTTGCAACCTCAAGACTCCCGAAACCCTTGTCGAAACTATCTCAAGTATTGCGCGACGCACAATTCGAACAAATCAGCCCGGCGCGGTATTGGTTTTTACCTTTTAGTCCGACGATCACAGATTCTGATCGCGTAAGCTAGATAATATTAGAGCGATAATTCAGGAAATGTGTGCGTCGCTCTTTTACGCATCATCGCACGCAGCCCTTACACGAGTAAGCATTTCCCATCGCATCACAGTCGAGATACCCTTTATCGTGCGATGGTCGTAAAAGCGAGGGCAGCAACAACGCCGTTCCTTCGTCGCCTTCGTTCGAGGAACGGACAAAGGCTCTCTTCCTCGCGACATCATCCGTGATGTCTTTCGCGACACGCCTAACGGTTCCGCATCGACCCGCCGCGCGCGCGCGCCGTATGGTACCATTATTTCAATTTCACGGCTGAACCGCCGCGGATTTACCTCGGTGCGCGCCTAATGAATCCCGGGACTGTTCCCGACGACGATCAGAGATCGGAACGCGCGGGCTTGCCCTCGTATGTACGTACATTGTACACACACGACTTTCTCATCAACGGGAAATCGTGCGGTCGACGATCGCGTACGACACAAAATCGGACGCTCAAAACGTGGACGTTACATCTTCTCGACGCGGATTTCAACCTCATTTACACACGGTGCAAATTTTGTTTCAAGCGTTTGTTGTTTTTTCAATCTGGGGAATCAGTTTTTCTTCTTATAACAAAGACTTTCATTCACACATCGACGTATGGTTTCTTCACTTAATTCTCCTTACGATAACATAATTTGTTTTAAATTGAACGAGAAATAAAGTTTTTATTGCTTGTTTCGATATTCGAAGATTATTCGACAAATGAGCATTCGACGAAGTCGGAGTCAGCTGGCGAGTTAAGGTCGCACTTCGATCCCTCTCACGCATCATCGATCGCGCGCATCTTGCGCGCCTCGGTCGTCATGCGCTCGTGTCAACGACCGCCACTCTTAATATTATCCAATTCCAACGACGACGACGTCTGCCCTCAATGAGAGGCGGACGCGAAGCGTCGACGAGAACAATGCGAAACGAAATCGCGTGCGCGCCGAAGTCGGATATAAAAATGCACGAAACTGGCTTTCCGGTTGTTATCTTTTCGCTCGCGAGATCGCGCGGGAAAGGTCGAAGATAATTCTATGAAATTTATTACGGCGCGTGTAAGTAGCTCGCCATGTATCACTCACTTCTTCGCGCACAACATGTGACAAACAACAAATTTAGAAACTCCCGACGCGTTCAATCGCGATTTCGAATCACGCGACACCCTTTTTTTTTTTTCCTCGTCGGATGATCGCCATCATCGCGTGTCGTCGTTTTATTATGGCGTTACGGTCGTGTCAATTTATTGTGTTATCCGCTTCCTAAGCTATTCCACGAGAGACCACCAGGCAATTACATCGCCTACTTTGTATTCAAGATAAGAAGGAGCTTGTTTCGAATGGCTTGTACATTTGTATCCGTTACCGGATTATCGTTACTTTCATCTGAGATCCCATTCGAACTTCGAGCGGGACTCGACCGCAACCGATCCCGGAAAATCGTAAACTTTTCGATGTATCCTATACAGCGGTAACAAGTGCGCGAAAGTCTCGTCAGTGTAACCTCGCGTTAAATTCGCTTGGAAATGCATCGCGCGACGTGTAATATACACCACAAAGTGCCAACCGCGCGCCGTCGCGGTTGCCGCCGAAATCACATCGCGTGGACGATAAAGGACGATAACCCGTCGCGGCGTTCACGTTGCGGAAGAAGAGAAAGAGAGAGAGAGAGAGGTCGTTTCTTCAATCGCCCGTGAAGGCAATCGAAAAGTCGGGTTATACGAGAGATCCCGGAACGATCCCTAAACGAGTCATTAAACGCCACGATCGCGCGAATCCACGCCACGCTGCGTTTCCCTCGCAGCCCTTTGTGCCCTCGTCTCGACACGGTCTATACCCTCCGTCTCTTTCCCCTTCCCCTTCCTCCCTCGTGCTCCTTCGGCCGTCCCTTCGCCGCTACCCTTTTTCTCTCCGAGGCGTCTTGTTCTCTTGCCTTTAATGCCAGGCCTCTCTCCGAGCTAAAACGACGGCGCGCGCTTGTCTTACGGCGCTGTGACGCGGCAATTTAGGCGTTTGACCCGAAAGGTCGCCGGCGAGTTCAGCCGTTTAACCTCAGCGCAATGTCTCTGTCTGCCGCGGCCGTCTCACCACCACCGAGGCTCTCTCGAGAGAGGTTTCAACTCGACTCGACTCACAACTCGATTCTCGGCGCGCCTCGACCGCGACGTTCGCGCGCGCCCACGCGCGATTCTCCCTTCCCACTTCTACGCGTGTGTGCGGCACCACATTCCACCACCTCGGCATTCCACCTCGTCCTCTTCCTCGACGACGTTGGGTGCGCGCGAAACGACCTTCATCCATCCGGGGAATACGTCGCGCACACACGGGCGTGAAGATACGCCGAAAGTTTGATTCAACTATAATCAACCGATTGGTATGTGTACAGCAAGCTTTGTCTCTCTTCGTGACTGGAAGTATTCATGGCCGAGAACGGGGTGTTGTTTCTTTTTCTTTTCTAAAGATTCTAATCTTAGATCGCGGCTGTGTCGCGATGCTTCGAATCGATTTTGTTGAACACAAAGTTTCTCACTTCTTGAATTTTTTATTTGACGCAGGGTGACTTGACCAGTGAATGAAGAAAAATAAGAACTTCTGAAAGAGACAAGTAAACTTCGGTTATAAACATTCAATAATTTTTAAGCCTATAATTTACATTGTTTTTGTGTCATTTATTGGTGAGCGGACAGTTTACCCTATATTAACCGGTTAACTGGCACGGCTATTCATGCCCGAACTGGCGACATCGAAAATTTAAGTGAATTCCACAAGATTTGGTATATAAGGGTATTTTTTGAGTCGCTGAATCGATTCCGGGGATTATTTTTTTGATCTGACACTCCCCAACCCCTAAAAAATAGAATTTAGGGGGTGAGTTTTTTCAAGTCTTTACAAAACCTTTTTTTTTGTTCTGTCGCTTTTATTGCGGGATGAATAGAGGATTAAGGGGTTAATTTTTTAGTTTTTTTACTTAGTCTGCCATATTGAAATTTAAAATTTCAATGCCAAATTCAGATTCAGCGACCCTGAAAACCCCTATATACAATTTTTCTAAATCCTGATAATATTTTAATATTTGCCAGCCAGTTTGAGTCGGCCATTTTGAGTCTGCCATATT